>JBAKBP010011851.1:0-70370 GCA_037953745.1 Lithodes maja
CAACCAGACACAGACAAATATAACCCACCAGACACAGACAAATATAACCAACCAGACACAGACAAATATAACCAAACCCACCAGCCACAGACAAATATAACCAACCAACCAGACAGACATACAGACAACCAACCAGATAGACAAATATAACCAACCAGACAGACAAATATAACCCACCAGACAAACAGACAAATATAACCAACCAGACACAGACAAATATAACCCACCAGACACAGACAAATATAACCAACCAGACACAGACAAATATAACCAACCAGACACAGACAAATATAACCCACCAGACACAGACAAATATAACCAACCAGACACAGACAAATATAACCAACCAGACACAGACACATATAACCCATGTGACGCATGTCGAGTATGAGCATGCTGTACAGAACGCCCAGTCAGGCCCCACTCTCGCTAGGATCGTCAGGGCAGGAACTTTGGCTGTAGTCTGTGTAGAGTTTCCTAACTTAGTTTATGTGAGCCGTTGTACTATAAGTATTATAAATATGTATTTTGTTTTCATCTGAGTCAACGAGTTCTATTTTATATCATTAGTTATAAGTGTTGTGTGTGGGACTTATTTGTAATGATGAGAGGAGAGAGAGAGTATGTAACGGGGACCAGTGAGTGCGCCACGCGGGCAGGTAGGCCTAATTCCCTCCTCCCTCCTCCCTCCTCCCTCTCAGTGCGTGGGAAATCCTTTGTCGATCCCAGATTGAGAGAGAATATTACGTAATGATTGCTAGTGGGCGGTCCTTAGTAGTTGGTGATATGCTCACTAGAGGGCCGAGTATAAAAAGGGAAGTCTAGCCGCATTGTCCCTTAGAACTCATCAGGCAGAGCGACTTCTCATATCCCTTGCAACTATCCATATTCTTCCGACTGATGTGAACTTTCTCTACTCTCTGAACAGCCTATCTTCTTCCCTTCTCGACCCTTTATAACCTCAATGACCCCTTTGGTGCAGATTTAGTCAGCCAAAGTATTATCGCTTGAGTTCTCACGAGATAAGTGCCTGTTAGATAGCCTATTTTTGGAAGGGTTAGCTAGAATAGGATTGATTGATGTTTGTTGCACTCGTATATGCATTTCCCTGTGTGCGATTATTCATGTTCCTGTTTTCTGCTGGCTTAGGCAATGCTAGACTGGGATAGGGTTTCTGAGTTGTGATTTCCTATGAGTACTAGGTTGCGGTTGAACCAGTACAATTGCAACGGAGACGTGGAACGCCTAGGTGGTCTTTCTGACTGTGTACCGTGGGAGTTTAGCACTGTGTTGCGAGTGAGGGCTTTTGCCTCTGCCACCCAACACTGTGCTATCTCATTTGCTTGACTTTGAGAGGATCGCCAGGAGAGAACCAGATACTAGTGATCTGGATCTCTCAAGAGAGCATCCCGTCAATTAACGTAATTTGGCCGCACAGCCTTAAGGACCTCGCTAGGCTACGAGCCGCTTGCTCAGCCATTGTTTCCTAGCCTACTACATCCCAGCTAGACTTTGCTCGGTCAGCAGATACAGCATAGTATTGAAGCTTTCCTTATGTATGTTATTGTTTATGCACTATTGATTTCATGTGTGGCACGCATAGCTACTTTAGAGATTAGTGGCCCCCGAGCACAATCCTAGTAGGCTATTGTCAGTGCATTGTCGGAGTACTTCTTCTTAATGTTTGCCATTTACTATTGTTTATTCTTATAATTCTTCTTATGTCAATTTAAAGCCTTTAATTACCAGTGAGTTATTCATTAAATTGCTGTTCAAAATCCGATACTTACTTCTTATGAGTATTCGAGAAGCATCTAACTTATCAGAAGATTCCTTGCTTGATGCTCGAGGACTATTGTTTAACGTAACGTAATAGTGCCGATCCGAAGTAGAGGGTGGAGGACTTCTTAAGTTCTTAGTTCAAGGGTGGATTACTTCGGCTTCGGCCAACACTATTCTTTAGTGTTGTAGTACTTTCTTCTTTGTTTGATTGTTGACCAGACTAGATAACTCCCGTCTAGTTATTAGTCTGTTGTGTGAAACGCTAGTACCGAGTTCTTGTATACCCCGTTATAGCAGATAGAACTCTGGAGTGTAGTGGCGTTTTTTGTTCGGCTGGCAGTACTCTGGGGTTGGGATCGTGTGTTTCCGTTGTGCAGCGAGCCATACTCGAGTCCTGTGTAAGAGCCCTAGTGTACCCGAGTGCCCGGTCGTAACAAATGGCTTAGGATTTTGTGAACAGTATAATTTTTTGCAGAGTTGTACAACATTTGTTTGTTCGTACTTTAGCGTGCATATTGAAGAATATTTTTTTTTGTAAGGCAATTAGGAGAGCATTTAAGAGACTCCAGTTAATTTAGTAATTAGTGCTTACATAAGGGAGTTTAACACTTTTGTCTCGAGAATTTTTTGTGAACTTCAGTATGTCGTGCCCTAGTATTGACGAGGAGCGAGAGATGCCATTTGAGGAGGTGCCGTTAGTAACTAGTGAGGAGGATGCTAGACTTTTTGTGAGTAAGCAGTACCATGTGACGGAGGAGAGGCTGACTGGGGTGAATGTTTATGGCTTGCACCTGATAGCCAAGGTTTTGGGTCTATCCAATGTAGGAGGGATGTCCAAGGGGGAGCTGATTTCCTGGGTGTTGCGTGGGCGACATGGGGTTTCGGAGGAGAGGGCGTTTGGGGGGGTTCCTCCCCAGATCCCCTCTCACTCGACTCCCACAGTGCCGTCCACTCAAGTACCGGAGGTTAGCACCCTCCCACAGAGGGATGAGAATTGGAAGATTGGAGTGCCCTCGGGCGGTGCGTATGGTGGTTCCCCAGTTCTTGCCCCCCCTCCTTCAGTAGTGGCAGCTCCCTCTTCCTGCCTGTCTCCAGATATGATATTTAGACTTGAGCTTGCTAAAATTGAGGCTGAGTCTAGGAAGCATGAGATTGAGGCTGAGTCTAGAAGGCAGGAGAATGAGACGAGGAGGCACGAGGCTGAGCTTAGGTACGACTCCGAGAAATATTGTGCTCAAATAGATTTAGATAAGACTCGTGCAGAATCGACAGGGACTCGGATGGGCCGTGAGGGCCAAGTAAGAGAACAGTCCTTGTATCACTTAGTCAAATTGGTGCCGGCATTTAGTGAAACTGAAGTCACAGAATTTTTTAATCGTTTTGAGAAGAAGTGTAGGGAGCATAATTGGCCTGAAGAGAAGTGGGCAGCTCTGGTCTCCTCAAGACTTACGGGTAAGGGTCTGAAGGCTTATGATGCACTGCCTTTAGAGTCTTGCATTGACTACCCAGAATTGAAGAGAGCTGTCCTACGGGCATACGAGTTGCAACCAGAAACATATCGATTGAAGTTTCGGGGTGTTACAAAGACTAGGGAGGCGACCTTTCTTGAACATGCCCGGGACTTAAAAGATGCACTTGCTAACTGGACACGTTCTGAGAAAGCTGAGACGGCCGAACAGTTGACTGAGCTGTTTCTGCTCGAGCAGTTTTATAAGTGTACTGGTGCAGATATGACTTTAACTATTAAAGAAAAGAACCCTAAAACTCTACAGGAGGCAGCTGAGATGGCTGACCTCCGGCTATCACTAATTCGTGGGTGCGGGTCTGCCCAGCGTAGTGAGGCAGGTAACAAGGGGCGTGACGCCCCACCCCCCCGAGTTAGTGATATACATTATGCAAACAAGTACAAGAGCTATGATACCAAGACTGACCACAAGACTAGCACCGTCCCATTTAAGAAGGGGCCGGGCCCTTCCCAGTACCAAGGGAAGCCCAGAGGGGAGTTGGAGTGTTATCATTGTCATGAAAAGGGGCACTTTGCAAGAGTCTGTCCTAGCAAACCACCTACGGCAGCTGTGTCTTTGGCCTGCAACATTGGTGTGTCTCCGAAGTCTTCTGAGTTTGCCCGGGGCAGTTCGTCAGAGGCTGAGGCACAGCCAATGCAGAAGCACCTGGGAGGCTCGAACCCTGCTCAGGATGTTTTTTGCGACCATAGAGGACGGGGTTGCGTGATGTGGGCGGGGCGCAAGCATGGAGTAGAGGTCTTGCGTGATACAGGTGCTTCCCAGACTCTGATGAATAACTTGACTGGCTACCCTATAAATGCGGCTCGGGTGGTAGTGGTGCAGGGTATTAATGCAACTCGGTCATACCCGCTGGTGCGGTTGGAGTTGGAGGTGGATGGTGTGACACGTGAATTGGATGTCGGGATTGTGGAGAAACTGCCAGTGGAGGGCGTCGACCTTCTTCTCGGCAACGACTTTGCAATGCCCGCTTCTGAGGTTCTACCCTTAGTCGTTGCCGAGAGGCCGGCCGACGTGAGTGGGGGAGAACAAGAGTGGGTCGAGCGGTGCCAGACACAACCCCTGGCGTGTGCTGTCACCCGAGCTCGGGCAGATAAAGTGTCACAGCCTAGTCCTCCGTCTTCAGACCAGCAGAGGAACGATCAACAGGAGGAGGCTAAAGCTGGAGTTGGTTTTAAGAGTTTTGACTCGGCGGCTCTCCTGGGTGATTCAGTATTGGCCCCTATGTTAGAGTCTGGAGAGGCCCCAGGACCTGTCACAGCTAGTGAGGAGGTAGGGCAGGAAGAGACTCCGAGGCAGCAACGTTGCACACGGAGAGAAGAAAGGGTTGCTCAGTTTGATATTGGGGAAGGACTTGGGTTGCTTCGGAAGCATCTAGACAAGTTGGTTCCCTCAGATATTTGTAAACTGCAGTTGGAGGATCCGGAAGTTCAGAAGTGTGGTAATGGTGCTGTCGAGATTAAACACGAGGACGGGGAAGCATGTCATGTGAACCTGTTGGAGGAGTTTGTGAGGCAGCCTACTGTCCCTGCGTTGGTCTGCCGCGGCCAAGGTGGAGAAGGAGAGGGGGGTAGTAGGGCACAGGTGGAGGAGAGAAGGGATTGTCATGTCTCGGCGGAACAGTGGGCGGGGGACACGAGTCTGGTGGCTGTGGAAGTGCTAGAGCACCTGCCTGAGCAGCAGTGTGCAGCACTCCAGCACCAGCTCGGTTCATACCCCACTGGTCGTGCCGAGCCCCTGAGTCTCACAACTCTGGCGGTGCAAGATGTTCCACGGGTAGGTCACGTGACTGTTGAAAGACCGTTAGCCTCGTTGTTTCGGTGGTTCAAGGTGGGCGACGAGGCTTTGGCATGGTTGCCAGGTCAGGGTCGACCCATGGCTGCCAAGGGTGGTGGTCAAAAGGAGGACATTGAGCAGATTGGTAAGGTCGGCTGTGGTATCGCAGTGCCCGGTCGTCGCATAGCCTCCCAATGCTGCTCTAGTCTAATGCAACAGCCCTACCATAGACCGACTGTATCTGGCCATGTCTCTAAAAGCGGTGATGCTGAGCAGGCAGATGTCGTCACAAGGAATGTGGGGGTGCGCATGTACGGTATCGGCGGGGAAGCCTTAGCAATAATGAACTGTGGGAGTGACTGCACAGGTGGTACTGATTGTCCCTCTCATGACCTGGCTGTTCTAGGGACGAAGGTGGAGAAGGAGGGAGACTACAGGTTAGAAGCTGCGGTCTCGGCTGGGTTGTGGGAGGGCACTAGGCATGTTGTTCGTGGAGACAGTGCATGGCAGTTGTTTGCTAGGCTATGGCAGTACTTTCGCATGTTTGTTGCTTCTCCAGGCCTGATGTACGGGGTGGAATCCGACATGCAGGCTGGAGATAGTGCAAGGCTCAGTTTAATTCCCTACCGTATAAATCCTGCTCGACAGCCTATGGTGCAAGCAGAGCTGGATTACGTGTGGATGAAGGGTCTGAGGGATAAGGAATGTCGTGAGTGGTCGTTGCCTGTAACCTTGTCCGAGCGTGCTAAAGAGGTATGTGGTTTTGTTGTGGACGGGAGTACCTACCAGTGCAATGTTATGCCTGACGGATTTAAGAATGCACTAGCAACGTTTCAGAACCTGATGAATGAAAGTGAAAAGGACGATGATGCGCTGGGGCATTTCGAGGTCTATGTTCCAGCCTATGGTCCGGTCGTTGTAGTTTACCCAGATCATCACCCTCTCAAGATCTTGGACCAGTTTCACAATCGGAATATGAGGCTGACCAGGTGGTCACTAAGGTTATTGGTATATAACCTGGACATACGCCATATTGCCGGTTGTGACAACGTGGTTGCAGATGGTCGTTCAAGGGTATATGATCCTGGGTAGATTGACACACGGGTAGCCTCCTGCTTTAGTTTGAATAGTATTTTGCGCTGGTGCTTGTTGGCTCGCGATTGTAGCCCAGCGTATTGGGTCGTAAAGCAGGAGTTGAGCGTTTGGTATAGAAGAAAATAGGCTGCCCTTATAGTGCAGCCGGAAAAAACATATTAAAATATAAAAAATCATAAAAAAAAACGCTTTCTTTTAATATAGATAATTGTATAAGTTTGTCATAGCCTATAGAGTTTGAGTAGTCCACGAACTATCAAACGGCTGAGCTGCTGTAAGCTCGCTCTGGGAGCATGATATTATGTCTTTTACTATTGTTGGGAGGAGTTATGAAATGTGAATTTTTTTTTATAAGATGTGTTTTAGTGATAAACTCAGCGTTGTTTTAGTGCCATGCGGTCGCTGGGTGTGGGGGGTTTGATGGGGTTCTGTATATCAGATTTTAGCTCAGGGTTGAGCAAGTAAAATCTTGGGGGAGGTGTGACGCATGTCGTCATATGAGTATGAGCATGCTGTACAGAACGCCCAGTCAGGCCCCACTCTCGCTAGGATCGTCAGGGCAGGAACTTTGGCTGTAGTCTGTGTAGAGTTTCCTAACTTAGTTTATGTGAGCCGTTGTACTATAAGTATTATAAATATGTATTTTGTTTTCATCTGAGTCAACGAGTTCTATTTTATATCATTAGTTATAAGTGTTGTGTGTGGGACTTATTTGTAATGATGAGAGGAGAGAGAGAGTATGTAACGGTGACCAGTGAGTGCGCCACGCGGGCAGGTAGGCCTAATTCCCTCCTCCCTCCTCCCTCCTCCCTCTCAGTGCGTGGGAAATCCTTTGTCGATCCCAGATTGAGAGAGAATATTACGTAATGATTGCTAGTGGGCGGTCCTTAGTAGTTGGTGATATGCTCACTAGAGGGCCGAGTATAAAAAGGGAAGTCTAGCCGCATTGTCCCTTAGAACTCATCAGGCAGAGCGACTTCTCATATCCCTTGCAACTATCCATATTCTTCCGACTGATGTGAACTTTCTCTACTCTCTGAACAGCCTATCTTCTTCCCTTCTCGACCCTTTATAACCTCAATGACCCCTTTGGTGCAGATTTAGTCAGCCAAAGTATTATCGCTTGAGTTCTCACGAGATAAGTGCCTGTTAGATAGCCTATTTTTGGAAGGGTTAGCTAGAATAGGATTGATTGATGTTTGTTGCACTCGTATATGCATTTCCCTGTGTGCGATTATTCATGTTCCTGTTTTCTGCTGGCTTAGGCAATGCTAGACTGGGATAGGGTTTCTGAGTTGTGATTTCCTATGAGTACTAGGTTGCGGTTGAACCAGTACAATTGCAACGGAGACGTGGAACGCCTAGGTGGTCTTTCTGACTGTGTACCGTGGGAGTTTAGCACTGTGTTGCGAGTGAGGGCTTTTGCCTCTGCCACCCAACACTGTGCTATCTCATTTGCTTGACTTTGAGAGGATCGCCAGGAGAGAACCAGATACTAGTGATCTGGATCTCTCAAGAGAGCATCCCGTCAATTAACGTAATTTGGCCGCACAGCCTTAAGGACCTCGCTAGGCTACGAGCCGCTTGCTCAGCCATTGTTTCCTAGCCTACTACATCCCAGCTAGACTTTGCTCGGTCAGCAGATACAGCATAGTATTGAAGCTTTCCTTATGTATGTTATTGTTTATGCACTATTGATTTCATGTGTGGCACGCATAGCTACTTTAGAGATTAGTGGCCCCCGAGCACAATCCTAGTAGGCTATTGTCAGTGCATTGTCGGAGTACTTCTTCTTAATGTTTGCCATTTACTATTGTTTATTCTTATAATTCTTCTTATGTCAATTTAAAGCCTTTAATTACCAGTGAGTTATTCATTAAATTGCTGTTCAAAATCCGATACTTACTTCTTATGAGTATTCGAGAAGCATCTAACTTATCAGAAGATTCCTTGCTTGATGCTCGAGGACTATTGTTTAACGTAACGTAATAGTGCCGATCCGAAGTAGAGGGTGGAGGACTTCTTAAGTTCTTAGTTCAAGGGTGGATTACTTCGGCTTCGGCCAACACTATTCTTTAGTGTTGTAGTACTTTCTTCTTTGTTTGATTGTTGACCAGACTAGATAACTCCCGTCTAGTTATTAGTCTGTTGTGTGAAACGCTAGTACCGAGTTCTTGTATACCCCGTTATAGCAGATAGAACTCTGGAGTGTAGTGGCGTTTTTTGTTCGGCTGGCAGTACTCTGGGGTTGGGATCGTGTGTTTCCGTTGTGGCAGCGAGCCATACTCGAGTCCTGTGTAAGAGCCCTAGTGTACCCGAGTGCCCGGTCGTAACACCCACCAGCCACAGACAAATATAACCAACCAACCAGACAGACATACAGACAACCAACCAGACAGACAAATATAACCAACCAGACACAGACAAATATAACCCACCAGACACAGACAAATATAACCAACCAGACACAGACAAATATAACCCACCAACCACAGACAAATATAACCAACCAACCAGACAGACATACAGACAACCAACCAGACAGACAAATATAACCAACCAGACACAGACAAATATAACCCACCAACCACACAGACAGACAGACAAATATAACCCACCAACCAGACAGACAGACATACAGACAACCAACCAGACAAACAGACAAATATAACCAACCAACCAGACAGACAGACAGACAACCAACCAGACAGACATACAGACAAATATAACCAACCAACCAGACAGACATACAGACAACAAACCAGACAGACAGGCAGACAAATATAACCCACCAACCAGACATACAGACAGACAGACAGATAACCAACCAGACAGACAGAGAGATAACCAACCAGGCAGACAGGCAGACAAATATAACCCACCAACCAGACAGACGGACAGACAACCAGAGACAGGCAGACAAATATAACCCACCAACCAGACAGACAGACGGACAGAGACAGACAGACAGACAACCAGACAACCAACCAAACAGACAGGCAGACAGCCAGACAGACAACCAGACAGACAGACAACCATACATACAACCAGACAGACAGACAGACAACCAGACAGACAGACAGATAACCAGACAGACAGATAGACAACCAGACAGACAGACAGACAACCAGACATACAATCAGACAGACACAGACAACCAGACAGACAGACAGACAGACAGACAGAGACAGACAGACAACCAACCAGACAGAGACAACCAGACAGACAGACAACCACCAGACAGACAACCAGACAGACAGACAACCAACCAGACAGACAACCAAACAGACAGACAGACAACCAGACAGACAGACAACCAACCAGACAGACAACCAAACAGACAGACAGACAGACAACCAGACATAGACAGACAACCAACCAGACAGACAGACAACCAACCAGACAGACAACCAGACACAGACAGACTACCACAGACAGACAACCAGACAGACAGACAGACAACCAACCAACCAGACGGACAGACAACCAGACAGACAGACAGACAACCAACCAGACAGATAGACAGACAACCAACCAGACAGACAGACAACCAGACAGACACAGACAGAGACAGACAGACAGATAACCAACCAGACAGACAACCAACTAGACAGACACCCAAACAGACAGATAACCAACCAGACAGACAGACAGACAACCAACCAGACAGACAGACAACCAACCAGACAGACAGACAACCAACCAGACAGACAGACAACCAGACAGACAGACAACCAACCAGACAGACAACCAGGCAGACAGACAACCACAGACAGACAACCACAGACAGACAACCAGACAGACAGACAGACAGACAACCAACCAACCAAACAGACAGACAGACAACCAACCAGACACAGACAACCAGACAGACAGACAACCAACCAGACAGACAACCAGACAGACAGACAACCAGACAGACAGACAACCAGACAGACAGACAACCAGACAGACAGACAACCAACCGGACAGACACAGATAACCAACCAGACAGAGACAGACAGACAGACAGACAACCAGACAGACAGATAACCAGACAGACAGACAACCAGACAGACAGACAACCAGACAGAGACAGACAACCAACCAGACAGACAGACAACCAGACAGACAGACAACCAGACAGACAGCCAACCAGACAGACAACCAGACAGACAGACAACCAGACAGACAACCAACCAGACAGACAACCAGACAGACAGACAACATAACAGACAAACAGACAACCAGACAGACAACCAGACAGACAGACAACCAACCAGACAGACAACCAGACATACAGACAACCAGACAGACAGACGACCAACCAGACAGACAGACAGACAACCAGACAGACAACCAACCAGACAGACAGACGACCAACCAGACAGACAGACAGACGACCAACCAGACAGACAACCAACCAGACAGACAACCAACCAGACAGACAGACAACCAATCAGGCAGACAGACAACCAGACAGACAGACAACCAGACAGAAAGACAGACAACCAGACAGACAGACAGACAACCAACCAGACACAGACAACCAGACAGACAGACAACCAACCAGACAGACAACCAACCAGATACAGACAGACAACCAACCAGACAGACAACCAACCAGACAGACAGACAACCAGACAGACAACCAACCAGACAGACAACCAACCAGACACAGACAACCAGACAGACAGACAACCAGACAGACAAACAGACAACCAGACAGACAACCAGACAGACAGACAACCAACCAGACAGACAAGCAGACATACAGACAACCAGACAGACAGACGACCAACCAGACAGACAGACAGACAACCAGACAGACAGACAACCAACCAGACAGACAGACGACCAACCAGACAGACAACCAACCAGACAGACAACCAACCAGACAGACAGACAACCAATCAGACAGACAGACAACCAGACAGACAGACAACCACAGACAGACAACCAGACAGAAAGACAGACAACCAGACAGACAGACAACCAACCAGACAGACAACCAACCAGATAGACAGACAGACAACCAACCAGACAGACAACCAACCAGACAGACAGACAACCAACCAGACAGACAGACAGACAACCAACCAGACAGACAGACAACCAACCAGACAGACAGACATACAACCAGACAGACAGACATACAACCAGACAGACAACCAACCAGACAGACAGACAACCAGACAGACAGACAACCAGACAGACAGACAACCAACCAGACAGACAGACAACCAGACAGAGAGACAGACAGACAACCAACCAGACAGACAGACAGCCAACCAGACAGACAACCAACCACAGACAGACAACCAGACAGACAACCAACCAGACAGACAGACATACAACCAGACAGACAACCAACCAGACAGACAGACAGACAACCAGACAGACAGACAGACAACCAACCAGACAGACAACCAGACAGACAGACAGACAGACAGACAACCAACCAGACAGACAACCAACCAACCAGACAGACAGACAGACAGATAACCAACCAACCAGACAGACAGACACTCAGACAGATAGACAGACAGAAAATGTGAAAGTGTTCCATGGTGGAGTAGGGTTTAGGTGGAGTCACACGGGTACTACCGGCAGGCAATTTTGTACCGGCAACTTTACCGTGGCAACACATCCAAGCTAGAATATAATTGACCACTTGTGAGTTTCAGGCTATAAGGAAGTTGGAGCTGTTGGCATCGATATTTAACAGAATTACAAGCTTAAATACGATTGTAGTGCATCTATAAATACATACAGGTACCATTAAACTCACTGGGCTATACGGTACCGGTACGGTACTTTCTAACTATCAGATTCAGAAACATACATAAGTACCGGTATTGCATTTGTGTAATACCGGTACCGGTACCTATATTTACGGCTCCAACTTCCTTATAGCTTGAAACTAGCAAGTGGGCAATTGTTGGCAAGGGAACCCGTGTGACTGTGCCAATATGATTGGTGTGTACAGTTGCCCAAATAAGTTCCCTTCCTCTCCATGATCTTATACATGGAAATATAATGCGCATACTTGAATAATTACCGTACGAGTGTCGTTTCTTACTCATCTGATTCGTCAACTGATAATTAAAATAAATCACACTCGCAATTCATTCATACCGGTACTAATTCTACTACCGGTATCATACATAAGACCACGACGAGGAACCGAACTTGAGAAACCACGCTCGCAATTCATTCACACTAGCTTTACTTTTCACACATACGACCACGACGAGGAACCGAACTTAAGAAAACCACACTCGCAATTCCTTCACACTGATTCTACTTTAACACATACGACCATGACGAAGAATAAAACTTAAGGGGAGACTGACCGTTTGTTTGATCTATTAATTCATTTAGTCATATGTTTTTTTTAGTTTCCTCCCTAGACCTCCATCAAACTTAGAAAAACACCCCTAGACCCCCCTTCAAGATAAATGTGTACATTTTTCGGTAGAAAAATGTCCCGGCCTAAGGCCGGTTCCTCTTAAAATTGCAGGATCGCTATCGCTCGCCAGGAAATAATCGACACCTAAATGGCACGAGAGGTCTTAAAATTGACAACGAAATGGGGCGAAAGGTGTTAAAATCGCCAAACGAATGGGCCGAACGTCTTATAATCTCAAAACTAGTGGGGCTAACCATGAGGGAGAAGGGGGTCCAGAAAAACGGTCTGCCTCCCCTTAAGAAACCACGCTCGCAATTCCTGCACACTAGCTTTACTTTACACACATACGACCACGACGAAGAATAAAACTTAAGAAACCGCGCTCGCAATTCCTTCACACTGATTCTACTTTCACACATACGACCACGACGAGGAACCGAACTTCCGGTGGCAACTGTACGTCCGCCACCAAAACAAGGACACATTTTGCCACACTCTTCCACTTCCCTTCCACCTCTATAATTATCGTCCACCCCACCACAGACAAATATAGAATCAGGCTATTAGGGGGGGGGGGGGGGGGGATGGTTCTCTTTTTGGTCCATATTTGGGTTTTCATTTATTCATTATTTTTTCTAGTTTCCTCCCGAGACCTCCATCAAACTTTAAAAAAAAAAAAAAAAAAATCATTAGATCCCCCTTCTAGATCAATTTGTACATTTTTCTACCGAATAATGTACAGCCTTCCAAAATTTCAGGCTCACTATCGTTCGCCAAGAAAAAAATCCGACACCTAAATAGCATGAAAGGTCTTAATATTGACAAATAAATGGGGCGAAAGGTCTTAAAATCGACAAACTAATAGGACAAACATCTTAAAATCTGAAAACTAATGGGGCTAAACATGAGGGTGAAGGGGGACCAGAAAAGCGGTCCATCTCCCCTTAAACAAACAGAAAAATGACTTTAGTATCAGACTAATAAAGAACCACATATAATAATCAACCACAGTACAATCAACCAAATAACAGACAAATACCGGTACATAAACAGACTATTAGACAAACAGAAAAATGAACGAAGCAGCCTACAGTAGTCTATACCAGACTAAGCAACAACCAAACTCAACAATCAACTCTATAATCAACCAACCAGATAACAGACATACAAATGACAACCATACAGCCAAATCAAACAATCAACCAACCAGATAGCCTAACAGACATACAAATAAACAACCATACAACCAAATAACCGGGTGGATGGGACTCGTTAGCCTTGGTCGGCAACTCATCTAGGGGAGACAACCTTATACAAATCCGGGTGGATGGGACTCGTCAGCCTTGGTTGGCAACCTGTCTAGGGAAGTAAACCTGATACAAATCCGTACTGCTTACCTAAGGGTAAGGCAGGTTAGTGGATGGATTAGCCGAACACCACTGTAGAAAAATAGTGCTAACAAGATACACAGAGGGCCTCGGAGTCGGACGGATCCTAAATTGAGTGGTCAATCCTGTAAGTCCTTCACTAAACTGGCTCGGGTTGTCCCTCTCGCAGGGAATAGGTCCGCTTGGGGGCATTCTGTGTATGGCCACCCTCGTAAGGGGAGTAAGGCGTCCGGCAATAGATAGATAGATAGACAACCAAATAAAACAATCACCCCTATAATCAACCAACCATATAACAGACATACAAATAAACAACCATACAACCAAATAATACAATCAACCCTATAATCAACCAACCATATAATATACATACTTATAAACAACCATACAACCAAATAAAACAATCACCCCTATAATCAACCAACCATATAACAGACATACAAATAAACAACCATACAACCAAATAATACAATCAACCCTATAATCAACCTATCCTAATCCATTATTTGTAGTCTCCATTATTTTACTGTACCGGTACCGTACGGTACCGGTACCGGTGAATATACAGTATATATATATATATATATATATATATATATATATATATATATATATATATATATAATTATATATATATAGCCTATACAGATGAAGTTATTGTTTATTGTTCAATTGTTCAAATTATGTCTTTGGAAGTGATCGAATGGCCAAAACAATGATATTTCATGTTAATTTTCTTGTATTTCTTCTCATATTGATTCTAGTTTTCAAACAAAACTGCTCCGTATTGACACCCTTTTGTAACAGTAGGCTAACAGACAAAGGTAGAAAAGTGTCCCCAGGTGCATTAGTGCAGGTAGGCTAACCCACAAAACTAACATTTTACCCAATCTTCCACGTCCCCTCCACCACCGCCACAGCAAACACATAATTAGGCAAACAACTAGACTACGATATTAAACAACACAAATAATTAACCCCTTGAGGATCATGACGCGTTTTGTCAGTTTATGCTGATGATTTTATATACAGCTTAAGAAGGATCTGTGGGAATGAAAAGGGTAAAGGCTGTCTCAATTAACCCTCTGACTTCCATATACCCTTCCTAATCTGAATAAAATCGTCTAATAATAGCCAGAACACAGAAGAGAACTGCGTTATCGATCCTCAGAGGGTTATAACCAAACAGACAATATACCGGTACAAACAGGTCAAACAATAACCGGATAAACAAGACAGGTAGAAAGGGTTCCCAGGTGATTCAGTGCAGGCAACCCACAAAACCAATTACCGGTACACACTTTTACTCCAACATTCCACTTATTCTATAGTCTCCCACCATAATTTCCTCCCCATCTCCACTTTTCTTCTTCCACCTCCACCCCACACCCACTTCTCCCTCTTCCGCTCCACACTACCCCCTCCCCCTCCACCCCACAGCCACACCCTTCCCCCCACCTCCATCTCTTGTACCGGTACCACACACTACCGGTACCGTACCTCCACCCTCCCCCACCATAGCTTCCACCCCACATCCACTTCCCCTCCCCCACCCCAAACCCATTTCCCCTCCACCACCTTCACCCCACACCCACTCCACCTCTTCCACCCCAAACCCACTTCCCCTCCACTACCGTACCTTCACTCCACACCCACTCCACCACCTTCACCCCACACCCACTCCACCTCTTCCACCCCAAACCCACTTCCACTCCACCACCGTCACCCCACACCCACTCCACCTCTTCCACCCCAAACCCATTTCCCCTCCACTACCTTCACTCCACACCCACTCCACCTCTTCCACCCCAAACCCACTTCCACTCCCCCTCTTCCACCCCAAACCCACTTCCACTCCACCACCTTCACCCACTCCACCTCTTCCACCCCAAACCCACTTCCCCTCCACTACCTTCACCCCACACCCACTCCACCTCTTCCACCCCAAACCCACTTCCCCTCCACCACCTTCACCCTACACCCACACCCACCTCTTCTACTCCACTACCTTCACCCCACACCCACTCCACCTCTTCCATCCCACACCCACCTCTTCTACTCCACTACCTTCACCCCACACCCACTCCACCTCTTCCATCCCACACCCACCTCTTCTACTCCACTACCTTCACCCTACACCCACTCCACCTCTTCTAATCCATACCCGTCTACTCCACATTAACCAGTTAATTTGGACCCACAGAAAATTCCAGTCTGACCTCCTTTGTAAACTCATCCACTACCCATGCATATTATTCCACCACCATAAACTTCACCATTCTTCCGTCTCTATTTCGTGTCGTCCTTCCTAAGTTGCATAAAATCGTCTAATAGTTGCCAGAATACGATGAAAAGGACGTCCCTGGTACTGAACGGGTTTAGGCGAAATATGGGTATGCAAAAGTGTAGTTTGTGTGAGCAAGGCCCCATTTTCTGAGTTCCACGGTAGACTGAACTAAACCCCCCTGGCCCGTAACTCCATGACGGGATAATAACATCTTTTTAACCTTTGTTCTCATGAACCCCTCACTTACCTAGCGTTCAGATATTTACGATACCTGGTAGCTTAAACAATGTCAATCAATAAAATACCTGTGTCATAGCTATTTTGCATATCTTAATAAATAAAGGTCAATGTTTGTCTGTTTGTCAGTTACCCGACCTTTGTTACTAAACTCCTCCCACAGTTTTGGTGCCAGGTGGGAGTGTGGGGCACCGTTGGAAAGCCCAGGCTTTGGAGATGGTTTTAGGCGAGTTTAGTGGAAATCAGAGACACTTTTGTTTAATAAAATTTTCGGCAGAACTTATGTAGTAGGCTACGGGAGCGAAAAAAATGGCCGTTTGGGGCAGAAGGAGGCCTCCGATCGAAAAGGTGTATGGCACGAAAGTTGTTCGCAGCTCCCCAAAATGGGGGTACGGATGAGGTCAGATCCAAAATCGGAGGTCATTTAGCAGCCGAAATCGAGGTCGCCGTTTAATAAGGCCCAGGGAGTTCGAGCCAGGTGATTATGGTAGTAGTAGTATTTGTGGTAGTAGTGATTGATGATGGTGATTATGGTAGTAGTAGTATTTGTGGTAGTAGTGATTGATGATGGTGATTATGGTAGTAGAATTTAAACCAGGGCAACGCCGGGTACCCCTCCTAGTAAATAATACCGCTAAGTTAAGGCAGGATTAAGATCTTCTATTAAGTACAGTACCGTAACCATAGCCCATTCACCTTGAGGATATCAATAAAAACTGCCAAACGATATTATTGGAAAACCCTTTCGGACAAAGGTTTAAACAACTAGCCTACTCAACACTTAATCTGACTAACCCAATTGGGATTGTGTATAAGATTTATCAATGTATAATTAAAAGCCAGTAGCATTATATATAGAAAGGAGTGGCCTCTAGGGATTAAAGAGAGAGGAAAAGTAAAAACAATACTCACGCCTTCATTAATCTCGAGAGAGAGAGAGAGAGAGAGAGAGAGAGAGAGAGAACAATACTTACCGTACACCTTCATTCATTAATCGGTAGCCACTGTAGGCTACAACAATGCAATGTAGCTACCTGGTAATATAATTGATGCGCGCGTCTTTCAACCTCGCATAAAACCCGCCAACCTTGACAGTTTTTACTCGACCCTCCAAAAATGCGCCATCAGTGTTTGGGCTATCATCAGGCACGGCAATGGAGGCACTTCATTCACTACAGAGATGCAAGGCTATAAAAACATACCGTACCACTTTACGGTCACTTCGTCCTCAACTCATTGCGCCCATTATCTCCAGCCCTACCTGTGTTACAAGAGACTAACAGCCGTATTCTAAAACAATTGTTTCCCTTCGGAGCGCTGATAAGGGACGAAATAACCTGAAAATGGCCTTACCTTTAGAAATGGGTATGCTAATCTATCTAATCTCTGTAGACAACGTTCATTCCCATAACTTGCGTTTGATATCAGGCGCTGCGAAGGGAAAGAAATTTTTAAGCAGACTTTTGAGAGAGAGAGAGAGAGAGAGAGAGAGAGAGAGAGAGAGAGAGAGAGAGAGAGAGAGAGAGAGAGAGAGAACGTCCACCTGGTTTCCTGTCCACGTACCGTATGTGTATATTATGTAGAAATTCTCGTGGCAGCTAAGGTCAGTTTGTTGACCACTTAGGATAATGCCCCTTTCACACATACAGGACTCGGGCGCCGAATGCAGCAGAAAGCAGCCGAGTAGCGACTCTGCTGCATGCGGCACCAAGTCGGCACCTAGTCCTACCCATGCGGCTGTAGTCGTCTGTAGTCTGGTGAAGTCCTGGCAATGCGTGTCAAGTCGCGGTCCGCGACGAAAATGTTTGTCAGTTTTGAAATTTGGGCCAGACTTGAAATTTGTCTGGTGGATGCGGGGAGTAGTCTGCTCTAGTCGGCGCTAGTCGTACCAAGTCTTCTGTATGCGGCTGTAGTCCTTGTGTATATCGGCTCGAATTGTGTTTCATGTGTAGCATAAAGACTACTGCCGCATACACCAGAGTACAGCCGCCGGACACGAGTACAACCGCAAAAGTCTGCTGAAGTCTGCTGAAGTCGTGTGCATAAATTTGCATATATTTGCATAAAAAAATTAAAAATTATGCAAAAATATGAGTTATACGAGTACAACAGACAACAGCGGAATTCATCCGCATGCAGCCGCATACAGCAGACTCCAACCACATTGACAGGAGTGCAGACGTATGACAACACCCGGAACCCAATGTGGCAGAAGAGTCGAGCCAACTTGACCGGACAAGTAACCGACAACACAAAAGTCGAACCGAAAACAGCCGCATCCACCTGACAAGAAATACTAGACATTTTTCCCAACAGAACGGCAACACGGCCCCTATATATAGGCCCCAGGCAGCGCACTCCCCAACAGTCTTCAATGAGACCACCAACGACGCACACCTACCACCCTCTCCCTCGCCTCGCCTCTACCCTGACCTCTACGCTCACCTATACCGCCTTTACACCATGCCTGGACCCAGTCGAACACCAAAGACCAGGAAGTCGCAGAGTCCACAGAAGATCCAGAGGCAAGAAGACGACAACCGATTGGAAGACTTCTTTGGAGACGAGACCCAGATGAGTGAGGAAGAGAGCATGGAGGTAATCCAAGACAGCCAGCCTCCACGCCAAACACCCCCCGCTGCCAAGCGGCAAGCACCGCCACCAGCTCCCGCCAAAACCAGCATGCTACCGCCAGGGAGCAGCCAGGACACCCAGGACACCCAGGACACCCATGACATCCAGGAGATCGACATCGAGACGGGTGACGAGGCCTCCCCAGATGCGATTATCTACGGCGTCAAATCTAAAAGAACTATAACGAGGGTAGTGTTGCGCCCCGAAGACGAGGTCGCCGTGATGGAGTGGTTGCGGGCACATACATTCATGTATGACAAGCAGGCCCGAGAATTCAAGGACTCTGACCGGAAGTGGCGCCTGTTTGAAAAGAAGGCCAAGACTCTGACCCCTCCAATAAAAGGTAAGTTTTCCCATATTGATACGTGAAATGTTATATTATTAATATTTACGTTGTTTATCTGTGTTAGTACAAATTTTTATGTGTTGTGATGAATAGTGACACTGTTTACCTGGGTAGATACCTGTAATATTGGGTGATATATAGACATTGTTGTGTGATATATACGTTTCTATTATATGTGATTTTGTCTTGCAAACAGGTGCTCAGCTGAGGACCTGGTGCGACAACATCCGCTCCAGGTTTGGAAAATTAACGGCAAGGAAGAGTGGTGCTGGGGCAGAAATACGGTACAGCGACCGTGATCAGTGGATCCTTGAACAGGGCAGTTTTTTCAGGGGTCACATTGTGCGGAACAAGCCTCGTAGCACCGGTAACGTGAGTGTTTATTATATATGTTATTCAAATTCAGCAATACTTATTTAATCATTTCCAATTATTCCCTTAAGGCAGTGTTTATGTTAGATTTTGCTGTCATGTTATGCATGTTTTGTGGTTTCAATGAAACAATCTCCATAGATTTTTTATTTTAATTAATAATTATTTATTAACATCATTACAACACCAAACTCCTACCCCCAAATGCCATTCATTACACTATAACACATCCCGACTCACCACATTACAGTAAAAATATTATATCTGCTTTCCTCCGATAACACAGTTCATATACCAGGCCGCATCACAACATACCATTATAAAATAATCTTCTTGTTTTCACCCAAACAAACAGTTCCCACAGCATGCCTCATCCGACGCCAACGATGATGCGCCTGAGCTGGACGACCCTGTACTCGAGACCAGGACAGAGGCCGAGGACTCTGCGTCTGGGGCCTCCCAGCACAGCACAACAACAGGCACCAAGCGGCAGAAGGCTTCAACCAGCTCCGCTGAAATAGAAGAGGTGAGAAAAATTATAGAAATGTGCATATGCAAACAAATGAATGTAAGGTGTGGAAAGGTAAGACAAGTTATATAATGTGAAGAGTTGCTCTGGACTGCGAATGCGCCACTCCCACTGACACGGTAAGGCAAATATTGACATGCGCTACTAACTTCATTAATGATGTAAACTAAACATATTTTATTAACATGTACCTATTATGTAATATTCCTAATACATATCTTACAGAAATCTGGAATGCAGATGGAGATTTATGTTATTTATGAGTGTGCATTGCATAATTATCCTCACGCTGTCTGATAATAATCAACTTTTTGGACATCTCTCTTTATAGATACAGCAGACGGTGACCGCCTTCCGCAAGGACGTCAGTGAACTCCGGGAAAGCGTGAAGACAGGAGGTGGACGCCTCAAGCCTCATGTTTCCGCGTTCGTTGCCTACCTTGCGGAAGTAATGAATGAGTGGTCTGCCGATGACTGCAACACGGCTCAGCAGGAGATGACAACCTACGTGCTGCAGATGGACAAGATGGCGCGGCAACGGGCTTCGGGGGCAACTGCAACCCCAGCGAGTGCGGCACCACCCCCCGTCCAACCTCCACAACCCTCCGTCAGCGTCCAACTTGCGCCCCAGGTATACCAACAACGTGTGCCACAGCTGACTCCACACCTGGGCCAACCTCTTGGACCGGCCCCACAGTTTACGCCCACCTTGTGGGGCAGCTCCACCCCCACATATGGGACACACCTCGCGGTGCCCGCCACACCTGGGAGAAGTTTTCAGAGGCAACTCTTTGATGTGAGTCTCAACCTGGACTCCCCAAACCCAACACTACACACACCGCAGCACGAGGGGCAGTAGAGAATTTCCGTCCAATGTAAAGATTAAAATAAAATTCTGTTGTGAATACTGTGTTTAGAATTCCAATCCCATATGCCAGTAATATGTTATGAAACAATAAATAATACTTATCTTTGCTGAAAATAGTCTCTAGTAATAATACCCAAAAATATGTCCTTAAATAACATGGCAGGAAAATATTTACGACTTGACATTCATTCACAAAAGTGACTACTAAATAAAATATAGATGAATATAATAGATGTTGAAAATATAGCTGAATATAATATATGTTTTCTAAAATTAATATACACTCATCATATACAAATGCCCGCGACGGCAATAACAAAGCAAGAAAGTAATAGCCTGATACGTATAAATATGAATATATAATAATAAAATATAACTGACGCATGACAGTTACATAATAAATTACTGAATGTCATGGAAATACTGAATAATGAAATAATATGCCAAAGCAAATGACTGAAGAGAAGTGAAAATGAAAGTAATAATTATTAATAAGAAACATATGAACATATAAAATTTGCAAATGATATGGACAATGGCACGCATGATTTAATTAGAAAGAGCTGCAAATTAGGTCAGTTAATATAACATTAAAATACACACAATCATCGTACCTTCATGAGTCACTGAACCGGCTATCCTGCCAGCTCACACTGCCCCGGGTTGATGTGAAGTAGTCTGCCATGTAGCGACGCAACTCCTTTGCGTAATTAGTAGCCTGGTTTCCGGTCAGTGGCATGAGCGGCTCCAACTGGTCACCATCCCTCCAAGACCCTGGCGTCACCCTGTGGGTGACTGGGTTCTCCCTGTCAAGGAAGCCAACGGGGTGGTGACTGGGGAAACGGCGACGGATGAGGTTGTGTAGGCAACAGCATGCCAGCACCACAGACTCCACTCTCTTGGGTTGCAGGGGAATGCTGGTGAGCAAACATCTGAACCTGTAGAATAGGGAGACACAAAACATGGTTATTATCAAATACCTGCCTCTGCAAAGAGAATTAGTTAGCAATGCAAGTGTATAGCCTTATTAATGGCATTAACCCCACCAAAATTAAAAGATATTTACCTGTTAGCCAAGATGCCAAAGGCATTTTCCACCACCCGTCGAGCCCTGGACAACCGGTAGGAGAAGATCATCTCGCCCATGTTCGTTGAGCGATGTGGGAATGGTTTCAGTAGCCAGGGTCGCATGGGGAATGTGTCGTCAGCTAACAGGAAGTAGGGCACAGGCCTGGCACCAGTGTGTAGGGGTTGAGGAGGCGGAAGTCCCAGGGTGTTGTTCTCCAGGCCGGCCCTGATAGGTGTCTGTGCAAAGACACCACCGTCAGACCCCGAACCAGTGGCACCCACATCGCAGTACAGGAACTTGTAGTCAGCATCCACAACTGCCATAAGCACAATAGAGTGGAATCCCTTGTAGTTATAGTAAAGGGACCCAGCATTGGCAGGGCAGCGAATGGCTATGTGCTTACCATCAATAGCACCAACGGCGTGTGGAAACTGCCAGCGTTCTTCGAAGAGGTCAGCACATTTCTTCCAATCTTCCGGGGTCTTGGGGCATGGCAGAATGAGAGGGTGGTATTCTTGGTAGATGGCCTCACAGGTGTCAGGAACCAGCAGTGAAATGCTGTTATGGGCGACGCGGAAATCATAGGAGAGTGTTTGATATGAATCACCAGTCGCCAGGTAGCGCAGGGTAATGGCGAGACGAAGGACAGGGCTCAGGGATTTCCGCCAGAAGGTGTCCTGTCTCTCTATCCTGGGTGATATCTTCTCCACCATTTCCCAGAACATGTCCACGTCCAACCTGGTGAAGTTTCTGAAGCTGCGGTGGTCTTCGCGCATGAACTCATGCATGATATTCTCGTAGTGGCCATACATTGGCCGCCGCAGGAGCCAGTTCCGCGTCCACACTGACCTCCTCTTCCTCCTTCGTTGTTTAATGGCTATTTTCAGAGCCAACAGATCAACCTGGAGAGTTAAATCCATGGACATGGTCGCCAGGTATATGTCTATATTTTGGCGCTGGGAGGGTGTAATGAATACGTGCGCATCCATGTTGTGTGGTAGAGTGTCACCGTACCTGTTGACGCAACGGTGGAGTCGACTGTAATGATGTTCAGCCCTGCTAGACCGCCCCTTTTTATACATCCGCTGGCCATACAACTTGTGTGTGTCGGCTTTATGCGGGTGTATGCGGTTCGACTCTGAAGTTGATCGTCTGTATTCTGGAGTCGATCGGCTGAAGTCTTATAGATGCGGGTGAAGTCGGCATGTAAAAATGACCGTTATTTTTTTGGTCGGTTCGAGTCTCAAGACTTCTCCGGAGTCAAGACGACAACGTCGGCTGTATGCGGCTGTAGTCTGGTGAAGTCCTTTGGATGCGGCATACCGAGCCAGCTCCAAAAGTCGGGGGACAAAAACGCTACTCTGCTGTATTCGGCGCCCGAGTCCTGTATGTGTGAAGGGGGCATAAGATAGTTAAGGAATTGTGTATTTGCAGCCTCATTGGCTGTCGGCTCAAAAAAAAATACCATTATAATTTTACTATTATTATGTCATTATTATAATTATACACACCAGCACACATAGGCTACATACTGCTTTATAGCCTACCGTTAGGCTATAGTGTACGGTATATCCTATGGCTTACTATTAATAGGTCTATAATCAATAAAAATACACACAAATAAACAGCAAATAGTTACTGCAATGACGAATAAAACAATAATACAACCAAAATGTTGAGTGAAGGGTGCAAGAATGTGTGTTGTAAAATACGTGCTGTGAGAATAAACACGGATACCGGTACAAGTGCTCAACCCACAAGCCTCGCCACTCTCACTTACGATACGCACAAGAAAAAGATAAACCCTATACGGTACTAACATTAAGTAAATACCATAATAAAGTACCGGTACCGATAGCAGGGTACATCAGCTATATTATTTATTGTTGCCTAGCCTAAATGAAAAGTGGATGGAAGTGAGAGAGATGGAAGAGAGAGAAGTAGAGGTTGAATGGCAACAGTTTAAGGAAGGAGTGAAAGCAAGTGCAGAGGTAGTATGCGGCAAAAGGAAAGTAGGAGGCAGAGGTATCAGGAAGGGAAGCGAGTGGTGGAATGATACGGTGAGAAAGGCAGTTGAGGAGAAGAGACAGTGTTTTGAGAGGGTTTTACAGGATGGTAGTGTTGAGGTATGGGAGAGGTACAAGGAGAAAAGGAGAGAGGCAAAACGGAAAATTAGAGAAGCGAAAAAAGATGCAAACGAAAGGTGGGGCCAAAAGCTGAGTGAGAATTTTGAAGAACGAAAGAAGATGTTCTGGAAGGAGGTAAATAAAGTAAGGAAAGGAGGACAAAAGAGGGAAGAGTCAGTGAAAGATGAAAATGGAGAATTACTAGTGGAACCAGTTAAAGTGAGGAAAAGATATGCTGAGTATTTTGAATCTTTGTTAAATACAAGAGATGGAAGAGAAGCAGTGATTGAAGCAGAGGTGGATGGAGATAGGTTACCCAGGCCACCCAGGTGGCAGGGAATGAATGAAAGGATTGAGGAAAATGAGGTGAAAGAAGCAGTGAAACAAATGAGAGCGGGAAAAGCAGAAGGTTTGGATGGTATTGCTGTGGAGTGTATAAAGAAGGGTGGAGATGTGATAATAGATTGGTTGGTGAGACTTTTCAATGTGTGCTTTGTTGTGTCAATGGTACCAATAGACTGGAAGAGTGCATGTATTGTGCCGTTGTACAAGGGGAAGGGAGATCGGCAGGAGTGTTCAAGTTATAGAGGTATTAGTTTATTGTCAGTGGTTGGAAAGCTGTATGGCAGGGTGTTGATAGAGAGGATAATAAAGTGTACGGAAGTTGCAATAGGAGAAGAACAGTGCGGTTTTAGGAGGGGAAGAGGGTGCGTGGATCAGATGTTTGCAGTAAGACAGTTATGCGAGAAGTATTTAGAGAAGCATAAGGAGATATTTTGGGCTTTTATGGACTTGGAAAAAGCGTATGATCGTGTGGACCGTGAAGCAATGTGGAAGGTGTTAAGGATTTATGAAATAGGAGGAAATTTGTTAGAAGCAGTTAAGAGTTTTTATGAAGGGAGCAGAGCATGTGTGAGAGTAGGAAATGGTGAGTTGAGTGAATGGTTTGAGGTAAAGGTAGGTTTGCGACAGGGTTGTGTAATGTCACCATGGCTGTTTAATATGTTTATGGATGGTGTGGTGAGGGAGGTGAAAAGGAGAACTATGGGAAGAGGATTGGGTTTAGTAGGAAAGAATGGTAGAGATTGGGAGTTGAATCAGTTGCTGTTCGCTGATGACACAGCATTGGTGGCGGATTCTGATGAGAAACTGCAGCGGGTAGTCAAAGAGTTTGGTGTGGTTTGTGGAAGGAGGAAACTGAAGGTGAACGTCAATAAAAGTAAAGTAATGGTGTGTAATAGGGGAGAGCATAGGGTGAATCTAGATGTGAGGCTGGATGGGGAAATATTGGAACAAGTAGAGTGTTTTAAATATCTAGGAGGAACGATAAGCAGGAGTGGAGGTATGGAAGTGGAGGTAAAACAGAGAGTGTGTGAAGGAAGGAAGGTTTTCGGAGCAATGGGAAGTATGTGGAAGACGAGAAATCTCGGAGTGAAAGTAAAAAGTGCACTGTATCAAGGAATTGTTGTGCCAACAGTGATGTATGGGGCTGAGACATGGGCTCTGAAGAAAAAAGAGAAAAGAGGGCTGGATGTGATGGAGATGAGCTGCTTGAGGAGTATGTGTGGAGTTACTCGTAGAGACAGATTGAGGAATGAAGAGATACGTAGGAGAGTGGGGCAGCAGGAACATTTGTCAGCCAGAGTGGACAGAAGGGTGCTGAGCTGGTATGGTCATGTTGAACGAATGGGAGATGAAAGGCTTACAAAGAGAATATGTGAGTCAGGTACAAGGGGAGATAGAAGGGCAGGAAGACCCCCATTGAGATGGAGAGACTGTGTAAGAAAGGCTTTGGATGATAGAGGAATGACTATAGATCAGGCAGAGGAAGTGGTGGTGGACAGGAGTGAATGGAGAATGCTTGTGAATAGTTGAGTGAACACGTGGTCATTTGGAGTAAGGGGTCGGGCGCAAGTTCGACTAGATAATAGTCCATCAGGCGCCTGGCCCGGGGGGACGATTAATATGAAGGGTGTGCCTGGAAGTGTGGTGGGAGGGCTTGTGGCTTTGGCTCCGCTGCATGTCTGCCTGCCGAGATCGGAACCTCTCCGGGTGGTCAGGGGCTGGGGGAGTGCTGGAGCGACCTTGGTAACCCTGGTCTCTGGGTCTTCTCCTGGGTGACCTGGATGTGTGTGAGTTTGTGCTTTTTATCTGTGTTTATTTTTTGTTTTATGTTGTTTTTGTGTTTTCCCTGTTCTTGCTCTGTCTTGAGTCGGCTACCCCCAAAATGGGGATTGGGCCAGAGCATATAGATAGATAGATAGCCTAGCCTACTGCCAGGAATTTAATGGTACCGGTTCAGAAAAGCAGATTTTACAAATACATTCAGCCTAGTCTAATCGGTCTAATTTTGACAGATTATTAATATGAATTGCCTAAAAATAAAATGGAGGCTAACCCATTTCAAAGTTTGGTTTTATAATTAATAAAACGAAAGAAATGAGGCTATGTAATATTATGGCCCCCCCAAATTGTTTTAAATAAATACAAAATTAGCAATAATATAATTATATATATATATATAAATAAATAGGCCCTACGGTATATATATATTATATATCGATATGATAACAGAATGTTTGAAAGAATATTTCTAAAGTTAGGCATATTCTTCGAAGGGGAAGCTATGCGATCCCTTCACTGGGTGTGTGTCATGAACATATTGAGTAGTAAAATCTGAATAATCGTTTTACAAGGATTCACCCACCTGCAACTCATTGGTTTGGGTGCTCGGCGAAGAAGAGACGGATGGGCAGTCTCCTAATTACTCCAAATGCACTGTTCACTATCTATCTATTGCCTGACGCCGTGATCCCCAAAGGGATGGCCACGAACGAACCGCCCCCATGCACCTCTGTCCCCAGTCAGTCGACGCCCCTCCTCCCACCGCCTTCATTCATATACTTCCTCACTCCATCCTTCCACCTCTCCTTCGGTGTACATCTCCCTCTCTGTCCTTCCACCTTGCTCTCGTACACCTTCTTAGTCAATCTCTCGCTTTCCATACGTTCCATATGGCCGAACCATCTCAAGTTGTTCCTTTTCAAAATTTCCAGCACATCTACCTCCACACCACACCTCCTTACTTCCTCATTTGTCTGTCTATCCCTCCATGTAACTCCGCACGCACTTCTCAAGTACCGGTAACTCATTTCCACCGCTCTCACTCTTGGTCTGAGTCTCTTCCCGAACGTCCATGCTTCGCTTCCGTAAGTTAGTGTCGGGATTACCACACTGTCATGCAAGGACTTCTTCACTTCCATACTGACCACTCTATTTCTTGTTACTGCTTTCAACGTTCCTACAACCCTCTTCCCCTGTTGCACCCTCTCCTGCACTTCTTCATCCATAGTCCCATCTTTGCTCAACACATTGCCCAGATACCGGTACTTAAAAGAGCTGACAATCTCCATAGCCTGACCGTTCAACTTCACCTCACACTCTGTGACTTCACCCCTTTCGAAGACCATAACCTTGCTCTTCCCCGCATTTACCTTCAAATTCCGTTTTTCGCACACTGTTCCAAACTCATTTACCAGACCCTGCAACTCCCATTCATTATCGCTCATCAAAACTGTATCATCCGCAAACAGCAGTATAGGCAGCTTCCACTCATTTCCCTCCCTTTTCATCGATACACCAACATCCACTGCTCTTCCTAGTATTTCTTTCATGACTCCATCCATATATACAGTAAACAACCACGGGGACATCACACACCCCTGTTTCAACCCAACACTCAGGTCAAAGAACTCGCTCTGCTCATTCTCCACACGTACTGCCGCCTTTGCACCCTCATACATGCTCTTCACTGCTTTCAGCAACTTGCCATCTACTCCGTATATTCTAAGTACTTTCCACATGCCTTCTCTATCCACTCTGTCATAGGCCTTCTCCAAGTCCATAAAGGCAACATACACCTTTTGTTTCTTCTCCAGATATTTCTCCACAACACAATTCATGGTAAAAATCTGATCTACACATCCTCTTCCCTTCCTAAAACCTCCCTGCTCGTCGCCTATCCATTTCTCCGTTCTCACTCTCACTCTCTCAATCACTACCCTACTGTACACCTTCCCTACTACGCTTATAAGACATATTCCTCGGTGGTTACCACACACTCCTCTTTCCCCTTTGCCCTTATACAGGGGGACTATTATGCCAGTCTTCCAGTCATCGGGTGCATTCCCCTTCTCCCATGCTAGTTTGCACATTTTCCATACCCATTCGATCACTATCTCACCACCATACCTCAACATTTCCCCACACACTCCATCTGTTCCTGGTGCTTTCCCCTGCTTCACTCTTTTCATGGCTTCCCACACTTCTGACCTCCTCCTCCACTACTTCTCCTCTTCTCCTTCCCATACCCCATCCAACTATGTTTGCTGGCTCTTCATTCCTTACATTTAGCAACTCGTTGAAGTTGAACTGTTCACATAGCAATAAATAAGAATATCCATTCACCGGATATTTTTGTGAGATAATCTATGGTAATCTATGCTGATCGATACCAGACAGGATAACTCGTGCCCCTCAACTTTATCTTCATAATTGCTGAGGGGCACAGAAGGGGGGCCAGAAAAACGACCCATCTCCCCTTAATCTGGCACTGGTTAAGATAGTTTTGGTTAAAATGGCACTGGTTGAGACATCTGATTGTATTGGTCTACTGGTTGTGTTGTCCTGAAAACGCTCTGACATGTTCACACCCAGCGCAGGACTCTTAACAATGTCGTTAACAGCCTCACACTCGCAAACATTGCCATAAAGCAGAACATAACACACAGTATGCGCTTATCACCACCCACCCCCCCCACCCACCCACCCACCCACACACACACACACACACACCCCCGAGCGGTTGTGTTTATCGGTACATATCAATTTGGTGCATGCTTACGAGTACATTTTTCGATTTTTAAACCTAAATTACACTAACCTAACCTAACCTAACCTAAAACACTCCATTTCAACGTATTTTAAAGAGGTGTGTACCGATTAACTGTCGCCCCAAACCTCATGTACCTGTAAAGTGTAAACCTACAAATATCCAGAGATTTGTACCAATAAACCTACAACCGCTCGTACACACACACACACACACACACACACACACACACACACTACACACACTGTTACGGCACTCACACACACCCTTTCTAATCCTAATTGCATTCACGACAAGAAAGCCGATACTATCTTGATTTGAATAATTTATTCCGTATAATACCCAAACGCTGCTGCTGCTGCTGCTGCTGCTGCTACTACTACTACTACTACTACTACTACTACTACTTCTTATAATAATAATAATAATAATCAGTATCATAGTAATTATTATAATAATAGTAATAATACGCTAATAATACAAAATAATATTTATAATATTAATAATAATATACCGGTACCATCAAATATATAATAATTGCCAAAACTCGATCGTCCTCTCCGCAAATTGTGAGGAAGCGAAGCCAATTATTTATTATATTAGGCTAAATGATACACTGCGCGACCGGAAGCCTTCATAAAGGAGATTCTGATTCCACATAATAGCCGGCTTGCGATTCTTGGACGATACTCATTGGCCATTTCCTGTTGTGTACATGAATAGGGGCAGAGGAATTAGAAGATTGAAAAAAAAAAAAAAAAAAAAGAGGGAATGAAAGGATAGTGAAACCACTAGGAAATCGAGAAATAGACTAAACAGGAAATTGATGTACCGTAAGTCTTTAGAAATGGGGGAATGAAGAATAGGTCTTAGGCCTAAGATTCAAAAGGCTAAGTAGAAAAATGAGTACCGGTATAACTTTATTTTAATGCCACGATTTTTGTTGGTATATTTGAAGATAAATATGGAATCTATAATTATGCTCTAAAGATCATATGAACATTTGTTTTAACCCCTACTGTACCGTAAGATACAGTAATAAAAGTCCCCCCCCCCCCAGTCCCAAGCAATGTGGCCAAAATGGCAAGATAGAACAACCTTCCTCCTCAAAAAGAGGAAGGAAGACTGGCTCTCTCAGGCTATGTACAATCAAAGCTGAACCTTGCAGAGTAAACACCGTAGACTTCGTCGACTTTCTTTCGCCTTCGTATTGTCGACAGCCCTTTTTTTTTTTTTTTTTTTTTTACTAAGGGATTAGTACCCAACCAGCGGGGGACTTAATACTAGGATAGGTTAGGTAAGGTTGTTAGGTTAGGCTAATGTCTTTTCAAATCATTGGCCTCCCCACTATAGGCACTATCGGGGGTGTCTCAACATAGATCGAAAATGGGGAAAATAGGTTTTTCAGAGATTTCTAATTAATGACAAACACTAGGCCTAAATATTGATCCAAATGAACAAAACAAAATATAAAAACTGTGAAAAATCGTGGTACAAAAATAAATATTTTCCGAAAAAAAAAAATGATATACCGGTAGTGAGATAGAAATGAGAGTACGGTATTCAGTAGCTTGAACAATGAAATGAGAGGAATCCTCTCAAGAAGATAGATGTGAAGATTAAATGAGTACCGGTACCTGTACCATACAATCTTGAGAAAATCTAGGATACATAGACTTAAACCTTACCATCCTAGTTAGGTTAGGTGAAAACCTAACCTAACTTGCTTCACCTAACCTAACCAAACCTAGTGACTTACACTCCAAAATATCCCTCATTGTGTTGTGTGTTTGTGGGGAGGGAAGGGGGGGGGGGGGTACTATTGAAAAAATGCAGAAAGAGCGGACAATTCCGACTTTCAAAAAATATAAGTGGTACCGACATTGGCCTATAATATCGAAACTCAAAATCGCACTCAGGAATATGAGAGGGGGGGGGGGGTAAAAAGTTCATCATAGCGTTAGGTAGCCTAATTGCCAAACTCCCATCTGGCAGAACAGCCTACAGTAACTACCGTACTTCCGAGTGTTGCACAATGCATAGGCCTAATAAAAAATGAATAACAAAATCCAGGATTTCCTGTTTCTTAGTAAGCCTATATAGACTCTAGAGTAATAGGCCTGATAATGTCAATTTGTGATTAGTTTATGAATAAGCTCACAACTTCACATTCTATAATAATATATTATACATCAATAATTCAATGTAGGCTATTTTATATCATATCCATAAATCAATCACGAAGAAAGCAATTTGCATAAATAAATATACATACTGTATAGGCTATATAAAACTTATAATGAACAGGGTATATTATAGGGCTTAGGCTATTAGAAGACAAATATTTTAGTAAAACTTATAGGCCCTAGCCTAGGCCTATAGCATCTAACCATTCTTCAGCTTGAGGAACATTGGTAGTAAAATTGAATTATGAAGGAAAGACGATTATTGAGCGATACATAAACATTCAAAACTTTCAATACGTCAGTCAGAAACAATCCAAATAAATTTGTTTAAAATAAATGCATAATAGCCTAGGCTATACAAGGTAAGGCATATTTATAAAAAAGTAGCTAGCTTAACACAAAATAATCTAAAATAGCCTATAACTCAAGTAACACAGATCGGTAAAAATGGCTCTAGGCCTAGGGCCTATAACCTAGGCTAGTTGGTTTTAATTCAGCTGACGAAAAATTGAATCCCTTGGCAACGGATTTCTCGATACTTAATGAAGAAATATGAAGCTATTATAGGCCTATCTCTGCGTCATGTAAATGCTGAGTTTTCATATTAATTTATGTATGTCGCTACTAAATCGTCTTAATAGCCGAGTAATAAAGACGGCAACATGGCAATTAACCATCAGCTGAAAATATATATACCGGTATATATATATATATATATATATACTGTATAGGCTATATATATAAACCGACTTGTAGTAGCCTGTAGAATAAATCAGGGTACTTATTACCGAAACTACGGTACCACTAATTATTTCCCAATATTTGATGGCTAGGTTATTATAGAATAAGGATGTTGCAAAGATCATAAAATTTGTTTCAACCTCCGGAAATACATTTTATGGGCACCATATAAAGCACTGTAAAAAAAAAACTAGCCTATAACTCTCCCTATTGACGGCAGTGAAAATCTTATTAAGCCCCTTACTGGCAAAATAGATGCTGATTTCATCAGCCTAAGTCATGGGGCGTGAGCTCCTCAACCCATCATGTAGCCTATCCCAAGGCAAAACAAAACTGTATATTTATTCTGATTTTTTTATATATATATTCCAACTACTCCCTCTCGGACATAGACTGAGAGCCTGCACACTCTACCGCTGAACACGGTGAGGCCCTTGAGGTCTTGTTCCAGTCTAGGGAGTGACACATGCTTTAAGGTCGTTAGATAGGCCTAGCCTAATGGGAGAAATCAAATTTTCCGGGGATTATAAGCCTAACTAATTTCAACTACTGTAGGCCTATATGCCTAGGCCTATTGATGAAAACTACTTAGCCTAAAACCAAAAAGAAAACCATGGGAAAATTCGTGGTAGCCTAGTTTCGGTAATATTTTCCTAATGTCAGGCCTATAGGCTAAGACTATGAATAAACTGAAACAAAGTGAAATAGCCTATTAGTGTCAAGCTACAAACTTGGCTACTTTCATCTAGGCTACTTACCTAATGTCCCAAATACACTGTAGTTTCTCTTCTCGTTATCCGTCCTGCAGCTTAGGGAAACGTTTATGATAGTTTACGTTTGTTTTTGTATTAACCCGCGAACTTTCACTCGTTTTCTAATATATGAGAATGACTGAACACCAACTTTTTAGCCAACCGGACATTATGCGTGCGAGGTCACTCACTCTTTTTCGTTTGTCATTTTCTTTATGCAACGATTTCACTCTAGTTTCCCGTGCGTTGTAGCCTATTTGTTGTTCAGTTGAAAGCTACGTTTCTCAGTGTTTAGCTTATTATCTTTCTTTACTTTATTTGTTAACTCATAGCCAACTGGTCAAATAAGCATTGTAAGATGGTGGGTACAAATCTAGTTTCCCCCCAGCATGCTCGGTGTAAGTTTCTATCTATATACTTTTAAGGTATATAAAATAATCAATGGGTGTTATTCTACGATGACAGTGATGTTAATGCCCACAATCAACCCTCTAGGTCATCACCACCAATGTGTTATCACTACTGAGGTCACTGCCACTGACACCGCCGACACATCCCTCCCTCACCACGGTTCAGAGACCACTGAGTGGCTGAACTCAACTGAAGCTTGCGGGTAAAGACAGTCGGCATTCGGCAAATAGGCTTCAAAACAGCTGACCCTTACAACCTTCCCTGTCTTTCTTGTTACAATATTTCTTCTTAGCGGGAATAATGAGCCCTCACTTGCGTTACAACAAACTCCTTGAAATGCTTATCAGTTGTCCTTTCATCTACACGCGAATGTATGAATGTGAACGCCAATTCTTACACCAGTTGCCAGTTTCACAAGATGGCTTGATCGTACCGGAGATTTTAATTCAGTCATATGAAGCTGCTGCATTCCTTTGCCACTTTAAGTTTAGCTCGTGCATCTACCACCGAAGAAAGTTTTTGGAGTAGCATGGTTTGTGGAGAAGAAAATGTAGGATACCATGAGAAAAGGAGTAATGGGAGTTAATATTGTAAAAAAGAGTACGTTGCATTGTTGCAAGGCAATGAGCAAAGTTCACTGCTGCAAGGTATATGTTCAACTCACTCTCTCTCTCTCTGCTATAAAATGTGCACATCAATTGCCGACTTGCGAGTTTCGTTCTATAAGGAAGTTGGAGCTGTAGACATCGATATTTAGCAGAATTACCAGCTAAAATACGGTCGTAGTACATTCATAAATACTTAAAACCTAATTCAACATACCCTTTAGCCATCAGAAACCTACATTATTATTGTATGTCTGCTTAATATCGATGTTTAAGGCTCCAACTTCCTTATAGCCTAAAACTTGCAAGTGGTGAATTATCAACCTAATTATCAAACTAAACCCTGATTTGTGCATACCCTCTGACAATGACTTACTGATCCTGACCCTGTTATGCTGATTTTCGTCTTACGATTCATTCCTAATCTGCCCGAGAACAATTCATTACTTGCGAGTTTCGTTCTATAAGGAAGTTGGAGCTGTAGACATCGATATTAAACAAAAGTGCAATAATAATGTAGGTTTCTGATGGATAAATGGTATGTTGAATTGGGTTTTATGTATTTATATATGTACTACGACCGTATTATTGCTGTAAATTCTGTTAAATATCAATGTATACTTCTCCAACTTCCTTATAGCCTGAAACTCACAAGTGGTGGATTAACTGAACTGATACTAATAATCATACTTATAGTCATCGAGTTTATCACTATTAACTATTTCAATTAGATGACGCCAATTTGTGTTCAATTCTATCTCCAGATAAATCAACTAAAACAAAACCTAACGGCGTTAGAGTTAATTACCACATTTTTAACCCTTTTGTTATGCCCTGATTTTATTCAGGTTTAACTGTTAGTTAGGGTGAGTTCTTTCCAGACTGGGATATCTGAGTTCATACAAATACATATAGATACATAATATGTAGATAGATATAAATACAAATAGATAATAGAGGATATGTATAATATCGAAATATAATTTATAATACAGCTTTATTAACTTATTCACTAGGTACAAATATGAAGAATCAGAATCACTAAAAGACACGGGAACATAAGTGGCACAACTCAATTTAAATTCTCCTAGCACGATCGCGGATCTAGAGAGAGATCAGGTATATTCAATGCAACTAGAAATTGAATCTTCTTACGGAGAAGCATACGCACTATTCTCTTGTTGAAATCTGATTATAGAAACACTTGATCAGGTTATATTAATATGCACTATATACCTTGGTTTGGATTTAGTTAGTGGATAATATTGTACGAGGTTACAGGAAGTTATTATAATTCCTGGCGCTGAATATGGAAGCTTATACACTGATGTGCTTCCTTAAGGCCGTGTCATACAGAACTCGAACGTCGCGCGACCTACCCCCGAACAGGATGACTTGCAAAAAAAATTCAAATTTTCAAATGTTCGGGTCAATTCGGCCAATGTTCTCGTTGATTCGGGGGAAGCTCCGGGGATGTTCAGGGGTGCAGCCGAACATCCTGGGGTTCGGCCAGAAGTTAGTACATGCGTTAACTTCTAGCCGATTTTCGTGTGTAAAAACCGTTAAAAATTTGTCGGTTCTCATTCTGGTTATGTTCGGCTTTCATTCGGGTCACGTTATTTCGGTTCGGCCGTTATTCGTCTGTTATTTTCATTGACGAAGTTAACTCGATCTAGCCGAACATAAGCAGACATTAACCCGATTCGTATGAATATAAGGCGACATTAACCATAATAACAACCGAAGGAGAGACTATATACTCGAATAAAAGACGACATTCCCCCGATAAACAGAGGAATAAGGCAAGATCAAGCGAGTCTATTGAAGATTTTGGGAAGAACACAACTCGTATGACAGGAATGAGAGACGATAAAGACTGGAATTAACCCCGAACATCAGCAGAAGCATCTTGTCTGTATCGGGTGGTACACATGGCACGCGGAAATTTCCACTCGACAGAGGAGACAAAGAGAGAAGCGAGGGAGCAGCGAGGGAGCAGCGTGGGGCGACACACAAGAGTGCGAGTCGAATCGTACGCTGGCAGCCAAGCGCACAGGCCCTATATATTGCTGCCGAAGCCTCCATCGCTCTCACACCCTCCGCACAAGTTGCCCCAACAAGTTCTACCTCTCCACACCACACAGCAACCACCAAGATGGGCAAGGGCAACAAGCTACCATGCCGCAAAGCAACTAGGAAGGCCAAGGAAGCATCTGTGGACCTCTTCGCCCCAGAGGATGTGATATTAGAGAGTTCCTCAAACTCTGAAGGGACTGATGATGACACTCAATTTCAGTCAGGTCAGTCACTTTCACAGTCCCAGGACACCCGGACCTCACCCAAATGGAGTCACTTCCCCTGCTTCCTAAACGGCCACGGCATGACCTCATTCACACTCTCCCTGAACTCGGAGATACGCCATCCCACACAAACGACGAAGATGATGATGCCGATCCCACCGTACCCCCACCCACGCCGTCACCCCAACCAGGCACCTCCAAGACCACACCAACGCCGCCTGCCCAAAAAACCATCACCAAACGGAAGCGGACAATCGCCATCCTGCCTACCAAGGATGAAGTCGCTGTGGCCGAGTGGTACCGCGAAAACGACTTCTTCTATAATAAGAAGCTCCGGGCACACCGAGACCGGGACATCCGTGACCGGGCTATGAGTGAGAAGGCCGCGGAACTGAACGTTACAGGTGGGTTGAGTGTTTTTTTTGCGTACAATGAAAGTGGCCATATGCAAAACAAATTATTGGTGTCCAGTGTTCCAAAGTGCCGTCTAAAGTATTGATTGTATGCTGAATATTGTTAGGTAATGTCCAATGTTTATAAATTGCCGTCTACAGTCTTGTTTGTGTTAGCAAATTTGGTTATTTACTGTGCGCTTACCTGTGATGTCAAAAGGGTGACTAGAGACCTGACATTATAGATATATATGTACTCGGCGTGTTTGCTATTACATTTGTTATATTATATTTTTAAACAGTGCTTATAATATTGGTTTATTTTCAGTTGTGGTTCTGTCCAAGTGGATGGAGGGATGCGGACCAGATACGTGAAATTGAAGGAGCTACCCTCAGGTTCTGGTGCCCATGAGCTGACGGAGAGGGAGACCTGGATCTCCGAGGCCTTCTCCTTCCTACAGCCTCATATCGTCAAGCTTCCCACCAGGAAGAGCAAGGTACGTTACATCACAAAAACTTATTTTTCATAAATATCTGATAAACAATAGAAACACCTGGGAAAGGACAGTAATACGTCTAGTTGAACTGTTCAAGTTATGTTTGTTTATTTATAATACTCATAACATACACGTTCCCAAGCAACCTTAATTTAAAAATTAATAAACATATATATGTATTAACACTGTTTCCGCCACATTACGACTCAATAATTTATATCCCACTGTCATATGGTACTTAATTGATATCACACTGTCACATAACAATCATTTAAATATTTATTAAGCATTACAATCATTTCAACATTGTTTAGATAGTTATTAACATTTTATAGAACATTGTAGTAAATCCGAGAAGATCAGGAACTGACCATTAACATAAATTGAAAGAGTTATTACATAGTTATTAAACTTTGATAGAACATTATAGTCTATTTGACAATATCACCAACTATAATAACTTTTTCCAAACTATTATGAATCCATATATTTTGTAGAAATGCCATTTCAATATGATAAACTAACAACCCCATATCTTTCACAGAAGTACAACAAGAAACGACCTGCCACCCACATCGCTCCTACGGCTGAGGAGGAGCTTGCCGACGACCCGGTGGCGGAGGAGAGCCCGCCGGAGACGTCGCAGGAGACGTCGCAGGAGGCGTCGCAGGAGCCAGCTGTCTCTCCAACCACCACTTCATCGACTCGCTCCACATCCACTGACCATCGTGGCACCAAAGCGCCTAGTCCTGGTGATGGGGTTGAGAGCGACCTGTACGACAAGGTAAATATTTTAGTAATAATTAACCATCCAATGCTTATCATAAGAATTATTATTATATTCGCATTAATACAACACTATTATTATTTATCTTTCCATATATGTTGTTGCATGCACGTGTAAATAGATGTATGGTCACCAAAACATTCGTCACTTTAATGTTCAGTTTTGTGTTATTTTATTTATGTGACATCTTCTATTTTTCATATGGTCCACATTACATCCGTGACCTTAATGTTATTTATTCTTCGTTAATTAATGCTTAACTATTTTTCCAACAGCTACGGCAAGGGAGAAATATTTAAATGAGCTCTACACCAGGTGGGATGCAACCAAGAAGGCCGCGACCCCATCCCAGACTTCACTGAAGCTGTTTCACCAATTCATCCAGGACAACCTCTCTCACTTAGACCCCTCCGATCTAGACCACTACCAAATTGAAGTCATGCGCTTCACACAGGCTATGCGGTCCTACAGCCGTGGGACAGGCCCCCTCCCACGGATGGGTCCTGACGGAGAGCCCCAACAGCCACCACAGCAACGCCAGGTGTCTGCCCAGCCAACCCATAACACCTCACAGCAGAACGTCTACTGTGAGACCCTGCAAGCTCCAGGCCCTTCCTACTACCACGGTGCCAAGACTATGACAGCCCCTGCCACGCCACGAGGATGGAAGTCCCCGCAAGGGGAGGTGTGGTGGAGTGGTCATGCCACTGGATTGGTAATCCAATGGACCCGGGTTCAAATCCCGATATGTCAATGGGAAGATATTATTGGGATTGAATTTGTGCTGTACCTAGTATCAGTGCATTACCACAAAGCCCACCGAAATGCCAAAAAAATACCCTCATTGTTCCCTGATTAAATAACACTGTATGAATATTCCCATATTCAAAATATGTTACAGGGGGACAATGCCTAGTGAGTTCACTGCTCAATAGGTGGCGTTCTGAGAGTGAGGGTCTGAGTCTGGAGGGTGAGACGGTGAAGCACTTGAGCGAAGCAACCAGCAGCTTCAGAGATGGAGCTGCTTCGTGCCATGATGGATGCTTCACATGTCTCACTCCCCAGACTGGAACAAGACCTCACGGGCTTCACCGTGTTGAGCGGTCGAATGTACAGGCTCTCAGCCTATGCCCGAGAGGGAGTAGTTGGAATATAGAAAAAAAAAAAAAAAAAAAAAAACCATTCGCTGGACGACCTGAAGCCCATCCAGTGGACATGAACAGGCCCCCCACCCCAAGGATGGTTGACATTTCCCCCGGGTTTGTGAGTAGGATAATTGATGAATTGCCTTAGTGTTGTAATGTTGTTTTGGTATTGAAATCCTAAAGGTGTCTATATTACTTTGGTGTAACTTGATCTTGCCCCTTATTGGCAAGATCAAGTAATACCAAATTACTATAGACACCTTTAGCTATTTCTACATACCGATTATTATGTGTGATAACTTGTTCTTATTACTCATTACTTTTGTGGGGGCAGGCTGGGGGCAACAATTGAATCGTGATATTGATATGTACCAAATATTATGCTCGGTAGTATAATAATGTCTGGCTTTTGAGATCCTAAAGGTGTCTATATTACTTTGGTGTAACTTGATCTTGTCCCTTATTGGCAAGATCAGGTAATACCAAATTACTATAGACACCTTTAGCTATTTCTACATACTAATTATTATGTGTAATAACTTGTTCTTATTACTCATTACTTATGTGGGGGCAGGTTGGGGGAAACAATTTAATCATGATATTGATAAGTACAAAATATTATGCTAGGTAGTATATACTATATAATTAGTGTGTAACCTCAGGAAGCAACTTTGTAAAATATTTTTGTATTGATGTAATAAAAATATAATGTGTATATGTTGGTTGTACTTTTCCTTTTTATAAAATATAATGACTAAATAAATATGTTTATGACACAAAACAATGAATACATTATGGGAAGATCAATGCAGGACATTAATATTTGTATCAAGAACACAAGAGTTTAGCTTTAGAATGTGATACGTAATATATACAATAATGATGGGATAAATTAACTTAAAAGCTTGACGTTTTACAACACGAATAATATATAATTATACAAGAGATTATTTTTTGTTGACTAAACTCATAAAACAATATTGAGGTGCTAAATTAATAAGCTTGGCGTGTTTTAATGATAAACTCTTTATTATAAGAAATATTCTAGACATGATACGAAACTATATTATTAACATTGATAATCATGTCAATTTGATATATGAAAGTTGCAAATGAACTATGAATGTGACCTGGATAATTGGGTAATAATCACAGTCTAATAAGGTGTCATATAAATTATTTAGGTAGGGCATTGATTTATGGGGAATAATTGTAATGACAATTTACCTGTTCAGTTTAGAGGTACCTGCCAGGGCAGGCGCTGTTCTGGCCGGCTGTAGTACTCTGCCAAGTAGTCCCGGTGTAGTTTGGCAGTAGCTGGTCCCCTCTGCCGCTGCAGTGGTTGTAGTCCATCCAAGGGGTCCCTGGTCCAATCACCTTGTTCCATGTTCTCCTGACGCTGAGATGCTTGTCCATGTTGCCCTTGCCGTTTGTCTATGAGGAGGTTGTGGAGTATACATGAGGCGATGACTACCTTCTCCACAGTGCTGGGGTGAATGTTCATGGTTGTGAGTAGACATCTGAAGCGGTTTGCCAGCATACCGAAGGCATTCTCCACCTGCCTCCTGGCCCGGGAGAGTCTGTAGTTGTAGTTTCTCTTGGTTTCATCCAGTCCTCTGTGAGGGTAGGGTTTCTGTAACCATTCCCTCATGGGGAATGCGTCATCCGCAACGAGGAAGTAGGGCATTGGACGGTCCTCTCCGGGAAATGGCTCTGCTTCCGGCAAGCCTGCGGCACCGTCCTCCAGGGCCTGCCGGATGTCGCTCACCTGGAAGATGCCACCATCAGATGCGGAACCGTTCGCTCCCACGTCCACGTACATAAACTTGCCCAGGTGATCAACCACTGCCAGGAGAACAATGGAGTGGTAATGTTTGTAGTTGTAGTAGAGGGAGCCGCAGTTTCCTGGAGGTTGTATGGCTATGTGCTTGCCATCGATTGCCCCTATGGTGTGCCGGAAGTTCCACCTCTCTTCGAAACCCTTGGCAACCTGTTTCCAACCTTCGGGTGTTGATGGGCACACAATAACCTCTTCCATATACTCCTGGATTATAGCCTCGCATGTCTCACGTACTGCCAGGGAGATTGTGTTTGCACCTACACGAAAGTTTAAGGACATGCTCTTGTATGCCTCCCCTGTGGCCAAAAATCGTAGTGTCATGGCCATTCTCAAACCTGGTTCCAGGGGCTTCTTCCAATTTGTTGTCTCCTTCTTGATCCTGGGTGTCAGACGGCGTACAATGTCATTGAATAGGTCCTCGTCCATACGCAGATAATACTTGTAGGTGGTCCTGTCTGTGTCCACTAGCTCCTTCAGTAGTTGGTGGTAGTGTCCGTATGTGGTTCTCTGGGCGATCCAAGGTTTGACGCTGCAGCTTCGTGGTGTCCTGGGTCTTACATGGCGCTGACGCTCGTTCTTCAGGATGGTGGTGATGAGTAGCATGTGGGTTAGGTGGGCTACAACAAGCTCCTGATAAAAAATGGCCATCTCCAACTCCTCCTCCGTGGGTGGGTGGAGCTCCGGGAGCGCTATGTTACCGTGGTGATGCATGATGTGCGACTGGCATGTGTGCGACCACACCCTGTTTATATAGGGCAGGTACAGGTGTTCGTCACACATTCTTCTAGTATCGTGTTAAGGTCTTCTGATGGTCGGGCAGATGCGGCCGGTGATCCTCTGGTGTTCCTCATAATATCTTTTGTATCGGGTCAAGGTAGGTTCGGGTGTAAATACCGTTAAATATTTGTCGGCTGATTCTTGGCACATTCGAGTTTTGATCGGGTCTTGCTCTGGCATGCATCGGATTATATTCCTCTAATGTTCGGGTCTTTAACGTAAAGCGGTCGGGAGTGTCGAGTTACATTCGAGTCTTGTTTGGGGCATAGTCTGGGAATGTCGGGGCATTATCTGGGGATGTTCTTCTTTGACCAACATCGGGATAATATCGGATGCATTCGCCTCAAAAATGCAAGTCATCGTGTTCGGGGGTAGGTCGCGCGACGTTCGAGTTCTGTATGACACGGCCTTACGTTTGAGTTCAAGTTTTGTGGACTCTAAAATATTTTATACTGGTTGAGATTATTTCAGAGTTCGTTAATGTGCGAAAACCGCCTTATTTGGTCTTAATTCGCTATTTGAGTTAAAAAGGTATTCTATACGTAGTTATCACTTTACACGCATATACATAATCTGTTTCTATAGATTTATGTTAATGGGACACTTTGATAATTTATAAACTAAAAATTCAGGAGTTATGGACTGTTTATTTTCTCACTTGGCAGAATATGACAGAGTTAGTTGATGCCCAAAATCCGTCTTATTTTGGATATTTGTTATTCTTTAAGTTAGAAATGTATACTAAATATATTTCTCACTACTACATACATAAAAGTAATCTGTTTCTGTAGATTAACTTAGTTGAACACTTTTACGGATTTTATACTAATCAAGCAGTAGTAGGGACTCTGTTTATTTTTATCACTTTTGAACTCTAATTTTATACCTCGTCACTGGTACTGATTTAGGTAGTTTCTATATTCTTTCTTTTCTTGGAGATATGTACACAGTTGATTGATGTCTTCTGATGCTCCGTGGGCCGTCCAGGTTGGCCGGTCGTGTGAAGTAAAGTTACAGATGGGTTAATGGGCGTGGGGTCTTAAATAAGGCTTCGTAACTTGTAATAAAACAGTTGGGCACCATATCGGACTAACGTAAGTATATAAGCCTATAGCTTTATCAAATATACTCGACTATCCTGACCTTTATATTAACCGGTGATGAAGTTCTGTTAAGGTACTCTTGTAGTAAGGTTTTAAATATTGTGTCTCAGTGATGACGGAATAACACAATATCGGACGAACGCAAGAAGAGTTTAAGTATCGCTCTTCTTGACTGTCCTAACCGTTGTAAGAGGTTCAAAGAACTCAGGGCGGTGTTAACCTTTTAGTTGCAAAGTCTGGTGGGGAGCCACAGACAAAATGCACCTAGGACTTATATATATGCAGAGTCCCCGTGAGGGTGTCTCGCTAAACCCTTATAACACAAAATATCGTTTTAGAACTTAGATCTTCTGTGAGAAATGGTCGTGTAATTTCCAATAGTAAAATGTTGAAAGGTAGGGGTGCCTGTGTCTTTCAACTTTTAACTATAAAGAAATATAACCTAAAGAAGATAACTACATTAATCCCTGGGGTGCCAGAAATAATAAAGTTACTTATATCTAGGCCACAATTGCCGTACTTACAATATTAAAATAAAAGTGGAGGGGTGCCTACACACTTCAAACTTTAGTATTGGAGATACAGCCTACTAGAGGTCTCTATGTTAACTGATTGGGTTGCCACAATTAACAAAGATCCTATAATAGGGTTTCTTATTCACAGACAGTATTAGGACTTCGGGGTGTCGTACATCCAGACTGCTTGGAAGGGTAAAAATAATATTTCTCAAAGCGGGGTTCCGACAACTGAGAAACCTTAGAGTTACTTCATTTCCTTCAGACTTCCTTGGCCTAATGTGCACCATTACTGCATGGGGGAGTACCCATCCTCTGTGGAAGGATAGCAAGGGCGTGCGTATGTACTTTCTAGTAGGACAAGAAGTCCTTCTTGTCCTAGGGGAGAGGGATCTCATTTACTTTATGATACTACTCTACTATACTTGAAGAGTTAATCAAGATGGTATGATGTTAAGATGCTAGGTAAGTCAAGGTTTTATTTGGCTTTATAGGTTACTGGGAGAACTAAGGGGGTATGGATATATTTGAACTTTTGTGCAGAGTTTCGAGGACGTTTTTAGTTGACCTCTGAGCGTGAGAGTTCAGGGGGGGAAATGGGGTACTGGACGTGGGGTTTCTCTGCGTCGTGGAATATTATTTGTTCCCACAAGAGCCTGTCACTGGTAATATTGAAAGCAGGGTTATAGGAGAATGTTTTAGAGTTAATACTGATAATTATTTAGTTGTTGTATATAGGGGATATACGTTTTGTACATAAGTTAATGCCGCCCGGGCATGGGGTTATGTTGGTAACCCTGGGGTCAACGGGAGGGTGCGTTTATCACTAGCCTCGCCTGCCTACGTTTTTATACTTTTTCAGACAAGGCCTATTGTCTTTAATATTCATCATAGGAATAGCTGAGTAGGTTAGGTTTTCTTGGTAGAGTTAACATTGATAGTTTCTAGGCTTTAACCCACTGAGCCCCAGCTAGTTATAAATAAATGTACCACCAGGGACCGGCAGGATTTAAAAAAAAAAAAAAAATCCAGAAACAATAGCGAATGGGTTAGGAAGGCGAGGCTAGTGATACACGCACCCTCCCGTTGACCAAAAAGGTCAAAAAGGGGTCCTACGGAGCCCCCGAAAGGCAATTTTAGAAGAGTAAAAAATTGAAGGCAAAAACACCCAAAAACCAGGTTTTTGCGCGCTCACGCGCACGCGGTTGGACTTTGAGAGTTTTCAACCAACGGTATGGTTGAATGGGATACTTACACAGTTCCCATACAAATCTGAGCCCTCTAGGTGCCATAGGACCGGAGTAATTTGGACCGGAGTACCAGTGACGACACGTCGTCGCTGGGGTTTAGCGTTACGTACATTGCCGACGACACGTCGTCGCTGGGGTTCAGTGGGTTAAGTATATAACATAGTTTTATAGGAGTTGTAGGACTCTCATGCGTGGAGGTTAGGTTGGCAATACTGGGGGTCAACTGTGTCTGCGGCTGGTAGTCTCTCAGTTTTAGGTTATAGATTTGCAGACAAGGGCTTGCGGCGGTAAATATGGGTAACATAGATTGTTGGTCATGCTAGATTTATTAAATAAAGGTAATACTGTTTCTGAACGGAAAAATCTAGAAGGAGATATACAGAATTATATGGATCCTGGCAGGTGAACTTCTGTTGGTACCCTTGGTGGTCATTTTTGTTATCTGTGAGGCAAAAAGGGTGGTTGGGCCACGACTCTCAAAGCAGGAAGGAAGGACATGTGGCTTGTTTATAAAAATAGAATAATGGTAATATTTGAGAAGACCTGTAGGCTACATATTTGTTTATTATAAAATAGATAAAAGAGTTAATCTGTGTGTGGGACATTGTTCTTACATAATTAAATACATACATAAATAAAACATCATAATGGTAGGTATCATAACCTTCTTAATATTAATAATCTGGTAACTTACTAGAGCTGCTGCTAGTAGGTCGACATCAAGGGTTTATATCAAGACACGAAGGAAGATAATGTGATTTGTTTACTAGTAGGATAGTTGATTACTGAGAAGACGTATAAATATGAGTGTTGGAGAAAAATTAATAAAAGAGTTACTCTGTGGGTAAAGACATCTATATTTTAACATCATAAGGTTAGGTATATGAGCCTTCTTAATGAACAGGGGTTGTCTGTCTAGGCGTCAAGGTTGGCTGTGAGGTTTTTTGGTTTAGTTTATCCTCTTCTTGACGTTTTCTCTCTTTCGTTGTTCTTCGTCCGTTTTCTTCCTTTTTCGTTTTGGTGAATAACTTTTATTTTCTTCTGGGCATCTCTATTGTTTTCATTTTCTGGGTATTTTACCTTTCATTCCTAAGGTTCTTCCTAAGCTGTGTCATGTATATCTGGCTGTTCAAAGAGCTATACTATACAAAGATAGTCGTATGATTGAAAGGGTTGAATATTACCTTTGTGTGAAAGGTGAGTGGCTGTGTCCTCAATGTACCGTGTATACCAGGGTCCAGAGAATATATCACGACAAAAGGACTGCAGTTTACAAACCGTGTGTGTGTGTGTGTGTCCCTCCTACTCTCCCTTAACAGGAAATAGGCGGAAAGTTTATAGGACATTAAAACGATTTATCAGCTTAACATTGACAAGCTAGAACTCAAATACACACACACACACACACACACACTCGGGCGGAGACAAATTGGGCTTGTCTCCTTTCATGTGTTAGCCTCAGTTCACCTAGCTGTAAATAGGTACCTGGAATAAGTGGACGACGTTGTGACGTCCCATCTGGGGTTGGCAAAAATGGTACAAGGCGAGATGGGTATCATATGGTTCACCTAAGCTACTGGTCAACCTAAGCCTTCGGGTGAGACTGGTACCGTAGTGAGAATGGTACCATACAGATTAACCCTAAGCCTTCGTTTCCAGATGTCGCCAATTGGCTAAAATACAGACTACACACACATCCACAGCCATTCCAACGATACATAAACACTTAACATGCATTTCACGCAATACATTCCCAGTTAAGGAGGCGCGATAATAATGAGCTTAGCTCGCATTGCGTGGATTCCCCTTGACGAAACAAGCAAGTGAATAACACACACGGTTTGTAAGCTGCAGTCCTTTTGTCGTGATAAAGGTAGGAAAGATACGCACACATATATACATTCTCACTTTCTCATACACACATACACGCACAGATTCTCACTCAGATACACACACACACACACTTCTGTGTGCGTGTTTGTCAGTTCCATCTTTAATGACATTATAAGATCCCCTTCCTTAGGATTAAGAATAGTCCCTAAATCAGGTATCAACCCCTCCCACTCTCTCTTTCTCTCTCTCTCTCTCTCTCTCTCTCTCTCTCTCTCTCTCTCTCTCTCATATGAAATGAATTTAAACATTTTCCTGGTGTATATATGTTATTTATTGGTATGCTTGCTATTATCCAAATTTATGGATTAGCCGAACACCACTGTAGAAAAATAGTGCTAACAAGATACACAGAGGGCCTCGGAGTCGGACGGATCCTAAATTGAGTGGTCAATCCTGTAAGTCCTTTACTAAACTGGCTCGGGTTGTCCCTCTCACAGGGAATAGGTCCGCTTGGGGGCATTCTGTGTATGGCCACCCTCGTAAGGGGAGTAAGGCGTCCGGCAATAGATAGATAGATAGATGTATGTTAATGTTTTTTTGGTGGTCCTGTAACATTAAATAAGACTATTTACACGCATAGTTCAATATATCACAACTAACAGATGTCTTATATGAGGGGTTCAGGCAGAGCGTGGGGACTGTGACGTCACTCACTCCCAGGTACCTGCGCGTGGGTAGACCCTATATTCTCTGGACCCTGGTGTATACTATACTGTTATCAGCTGACGGTAAATTGAATGTCCTATAGTCCGTTCATTCTAGGTTGGGCAGAAATCGTAACCCCTAACCTCTCATAACTGAAAAAGGACTAGAGTAATCGAGCTAATGTTTCTACCAAATAGGAAGACTTGGCCAGGCAATAGATGTGGAAATTGACAGTCATTTGCTCTAGCACTTTTTGAGTTACAGAGGTTAGAGGTTACGATTTCTGCCCAACCTAGCATGAACGGACTATAGTAACTGATTTTGTTATAGGTATGTGAGAATATAAAACTACTATAGTCTGTTTTATTTCAGCTGACAGTAAATTGCATGCCCTAGTAACTGATTTATAGATACCTACAGTAGGCCTACTTGAAAAATATATAGGCCTAACGACTAGGCCTCTGCGTCATAATAATGCTAAGTTTTCATAATTAACCCTTTCAAGCTCCAGTACGCATTTCTGTTTTGTTTTCTGATAATTATTAGACGATTTTCTTCAGATTAGGAAGGGTATATGGAAGTCAAGAGGGTTGATTGAGTCTTTACCTTTTTAATACCCACATATCCTGCCTAAGCTGCATAAAATCGTCTAATGATAGCCAAAATATACTGCTAAAACGCGTCAGAGCTTCAAGGGGTTAACACCATATTTCCCTATCAAATTTTCGTAATAGCTGAATAATCAAGCTGGGTGACACGAAAACTTGCCGTCGGCTAAGAGAAAAAACAAAACAGACTGCAGTATACTTAGTTTTATAATAACCTAGTACATGTATGTAGTATGGTTCCTACATTTCTTCTTCCATTGAAAATTACGCCTGGAAGGGATGCGTATTTAAAACTAGGGTTCCATAATCTAATTTGACGTATTGTTTCCTAATCTACAGTGATAATTGAACTATATATTTCAGATAACATTGAAGACAAGCCAATCCTAAGGTAAATGTTAAACGGAGCTCACAATAATCTAAATTTAGCGTCAAAAAATAGATAAATAAAAATAAAAAATAAGAAAAATAAGAAATTAAAATACGTGAATAAAATAACACGCACACCCATGACTATATAATGTAATGGTATATATTTCACATGGTAATTTTATGGCTAACCTTATTTGATACGCATTCAGATCTGGATGTATGTATGTCAGAGTTGGGTCAGGTAAGTTAATTAACTTAACTTTTTGCCGATTAACCGATAAAGTTAATTAACTTTAACTTAACAAGTTAATTTTGAGAAATTGGTTAACTTAACTTAACTTAAGCAAAATTTATCAACATTAATTGATCAAATCGATTAATTATCAATTATTTTTCCTTTGTACTAGAAATGGAAATCGCATTTCAGACCACATGGTCACCCTGCCACTTGTACGGTCTATATTTTATACTAGCAGGGGTACCCGGCGTTGCCCGGGTAATCACCATAATCACCATCACTACTACCACCACTACTACTACCACAATCACCATCATCAATCACTACTACCACACCGGCCTCGACCTCCCTGTGACTCATTAAACGGCGACCTCTATTTCGGCCACTAAATGACCTCCGATTTTGGATCTGACCTCATCAGTACCCTCATTTTGGGAGGCTGCGAACAACTTTCGTTCCATACACCTTTTCGATCGGAGGCCTCCTTCTGCCCCAAACGGCCCTTTTTCCGATTTCGTGCCCATTTTCTCCGTCCCTTTCACCCTGGGGAATTCTATTTTTTCACTAAAACCTGCCCAGGGACCCCCTTACTATGCATACCAAGTATGAACGCTCTAGCTTAAAAACTGCGGCCGCCTATAAAGAACAAACAGACAGACAGACAGACAATCGAAATTATTATATAGATAGTGACCTCTCTCCCAGCCTCAACTGCCAGTTAAGTAGCCTAATTGTATTTTAATTGCTTATGTTAATAGTGGGTGGGTATTTTTCTCCTTAGCTTAGCTAATATGAGAGAGAGAGAGAGAGAGAGAGAGAGAGAGAGAGAGAGAGAGAGAGAGAGAGAGAGAGAGAGAGAGAGAGAGAGAGAGAAAAAGCCGGTCGATAACGATAAATATAATATATTAAGTACAATGAAGTATTTTATATTCTGTTTGCTTTTAAACTGCAAATAAAGTTGATAAAGTATTCAAAAGGATAAATACACTTTAGATGGGGAACAAAGATAATTTGTTTCAAATATCTAATGGCTATGTCATTGTATGTTTCATCGTAATTATACAGGTATCATGCAGTTATTGACAGTAATAATCGATTAAGTAAAATATTAACACATGGATTAAATTATTTTTATTGCAACATATACAATAATTCAGAGTGTCAAACTGGAGCAATTTTGTGTGAAGACTTGAATGAATATGAGAAAGAATACAAGACAATTAACGTGAAATAGCATTGTTTTGGCCACTTTATCACTTCCAAAGACATAATTGGAACTATAAACCACAATTTTATCTTTACATGTACAATAATAAAGACAAATAATAATCGACTTGCTAATCGTTTGACATCCTGCAATAATTATGTAGCTATAGGTACTGTACTACTCTATATCTAACAGCTGTAATAGATTGATGGTTGGGTTGTAAGTGTGTGTGTGTGAGAGAGAGAGAGAGAGAGAGAGAGAGAGAGAGAGAGAGAGAGAGAGAGAGAGAGAGAGAGAGAGAGAGAGAGAGAGAGAGCGAGAGAGGGGGGGGGAGATCGTAATGTTTTAGCGAGGTAGAGAACGAATATGGGAGGATGTGATTTACAAATTTAGGTCTTGCACCAGTGTAAAATTGGAGGTTTAGTATGTAAAACAAACAAAAACACACACACACACACACATCAAGCATATTTTCACGTACACTGGCAGATATGCGCACACATACATTGCTAAGCTGGCTGAAAGTTGTTGGATATTGGACTTTGGACATTGGACATTCGGATGTAAACAAAGCGACGAATCTCAAGCGATCTTGAACGAAGCAAGCTGGTTTGCTTAGATACGTTTAGTATGATCAATACGTATATTATTTATGTTGTATTTAATATTTATTGGCAAATCTATTATCACACAATTAAAATTCATATTATAAGTAATGTTAACTAGAAAATACATAATTTTATATACCGGTAGCCTGTTGTTATGGAATAACAAGCCATAGTAAATACCGATGATCCCGAAATTCCTGAATATCCAATAGAATCCTGAAAGCTGTTGGATATTGGACTTTGGACATTGGACTTTGGACATTCAAACTGAAAACGAAAAAAAATTCAAACTACTAGATATTGATTAGCCTAGAGTTGAATATCCAATAAAAAACTGAAAGTTGTTGGATATTGGACTTTGGACATTGGACTTTGGACATTCAAACTGAAAAAAAAAAAAATCAAACTACTAGATATTGATTAGCCTAGAGTTGAATATCCAATAAAAAACTGAAAGTTGTTGGATATTGGACTTTGGACATTGGACTTTGGACATTCAAACTGAAAAAAAAAAAAAAAAAAAAACTACTAGATATGGACTTTGGACATTGGACTTTGGACATTCAAACTGAAAAAAAAAAAAATTCAAACTACTAGATATTCATTAGCCTAGAGTTGAATCTCCAATAAAAAAACTGAAAGTTGTTGGATATTGGACTTTGGACATTGGACTTTGGACATTAAAAAAAAAAATTATATATATTAAACTACTAGATATGGACTTTGGACATTGGACTTTGGACATTCAAACTGAAAAATAAAAAAATTCAAACTACTAGATATTGATTAGCCTAGAGTTGAATATCCAATAAAAAACTGAAAGTTGTTGGATATTGGACTTTGGACATTGGACTTTGGACATTCAATTTTTTTTTTTTTATATATATTAAACTACTAGATATGGACTTTGGACATTCAAACTGAAAAAAAAAATTCAAAGTACTAGATATTGATTAGCCTAGAGTTGAATATCCAATAAAAAACTGAAAGTTGTTGGATATTGGACTTTGGACATTGGACTTTGGACATTCAAACTGAATTTTTTTTTATTAAACTACTAGATATGGACTTTGGACATTGGACTTTGGACATTCAAACTGAAAAAAAAAATTCAAAGTACTAGATATTGATTAGCCTAGAGTTGAATATCCAATAAAAAACTGAAAGTTGTTGGATATTGGACTTTGGACATTGGACTTTGGACATTCAAACTGAAAAAAAAAAAAAAAAAAAAAACTACTAGATATGGACTTTGGACATTGGACTTTGGACATTCAAACTGAAAAAAAAAAATTCAAACTACTAGATATTCATTAGCCTAGAGTTGAATATCCAATAAAAAACTGAAAGTTGTTGGATATTGGACTTTGGACATTGGACTTTGGACATTCAAACTGAAAAAAAAATATATATATTAAACTACTAGATATGGACTTTGGACATTGGACTTTGGACATTCAAACTGAAAAAAACAAAATTCAAACTACTAGATATTGATTAGCCTAGAGTTGAATATCCAATAAAAAACTGAAAGTTGTTGGATATTGGACTTTGGACATTGGACTTTGGACATTCAAACTGAAAAAAAAAAAAAAAAAAACTACTAGATATGGACTTTGGACATTGGACTTTGGACATTCAAACTGAAAAAAACAAAAATTCAAACTACTAGATATTCATTAGCCTAGAGTTGAATCTCCAATAAAAAACTGAAAGTGGTTGGATATTGGACTTTGGACATTGGACATTGGACTTTGGACATTCAAACTGAAAAAAAAAAAAAAAAAAAACTACTAGATATGGACTTTGGACATTGGACTTTGGACATTCAAACTGAAAACAAAAAATTCAAACTACTAGATATTCATTAGCCTAGAGTTGAATCTCCAATAAAAAACTGAAAGTTGTTGGATATTGGACTTTGGACATTGGACTTTGGACATTCAAAAAAAAAAATATATATATTAAACTACTAGATATGGACTTTGGACATTGGACTTTGGACATTCAAACTGAAAAAGAAAAAAATTCAAACTACTAGATATTGATTAGCCTAGAGTTGAATATCCAATAAAAAACTGAAAGTTGTTGGATATTGGACTTTGGACATTGGACTTTGGACATTCAAACTGAAAAAAAAAAAAATACTAGATATGGACTTTGGACATTGGACTTTGGACATTCAAACTGAAAAAAAAAAAAATTCAAACTACTAGATATTCATTAGCCTAGAGTTGAATATCCAATAAAAAACTGAAAGTTGTTGGATATTGGACTTTGGACATTGGACTTTGGACATTCAAACTGAAAAAAAAAATATATTAAACTACTAGATATGGACTTTGGACATTGGACTTTGGACATTCAAACTGAAAAAAAAAAAATTCAAACTACTAGATATTGATTAGCCTAGAGTTGAATATCCAATAAAAAACTGAAAGTTGTTGGATATTGGACTTTGGACATTGGACTTTGGACATTCAAACTGAAAAAAAAAAAAAACTACTAGATATGGACTTTGGACATTGGACTTTGGACATTCAAACTGAAGAAAAAAAATTCAAACTACTAGATATTCATTAGCCTAGAGTTGAATCTCCAATAAAAAACTGAAAGTTGTTGGATATTGGACTTTGGACATTGGACTTTGGACATTCAAAAAAAAAATTATATATATTAAACTACTAGATATGGACTTTGGACATTGGACTTTGGACATTCAAACTGAAAAAAAAAAATTCAAACTACTAGATATTGATTAGCCTAGAGTTGAATATCCAATAAAAAACTGAAAGTTGTTGGATATTGGACTTTGGACATTGGACTTTGGACATTCAAACTGAAAAAAAAAATAAAAAAAAATACTAGATATGGACTTTGGACATTGGACTTTGGACATTCAAACTGAAAAAAACAAAAATTCAAACTACTAGATATTCATTAGCCTAGAGTTGAATCTCCAATAAAAAACTGAAAGTGGTTGGATATTGGACTTTGGACATTTGGACTTTGGACATTCAAACTGAAAAAAAAAAAAAAAAAAAACTACTAGTAGATATGGACTTTGGACATTGGACTTTGGACATTCAAACTGAAAAAAAAAATTCAAACTACTAGATATTCATTAGCCTAGAGTTGAATCTCCAATAAAAAACTGAAAGTTGTTGGATATTGGACTTTGGACATTGGACTTTGGACATTCAAAAAAAAAAAAATATATATATTAAACTACTAGATATGGACTTTGGACATTGGACTTTGGACATTCAAACTGAAAAAGAAAAAAATTCAAACTACTAGATATTGATTAGCCTAGAGTTGAATATCCAATAAAAAACTGAAAGTTGTTGGATATTGGACTTTGGACATTGGACTTTGGACATTCAAACTGAAAAAAAAAAAAAAAAAAAATACTAGATATGGACTTTGGACATTGGACTTTGGACATTCAAACTGAAAAAAAAAAATTCAAACTACTAGATATTCATTAGCCTAGAGTTGAATATCCAATAAAAAACTGAAAGTTGTTGGATATTGGACTTTGGACATTGGACTTTGGACATTCAAACTGAAAAAAAAAAATATATTAAACTACTAGATATGGACTTTGGACATTGGACTTTGGACATTCAAACTGAAAAAACAAAAATTCAAACTACTAGATATTGATTAGCCTAGAGTTGAATATCCAATAAAAAACTGAAAGTTGTTGGATATTGGACTTTGGACATTGGACTTTGGACATTCAAACTGAAAAAAAAAAAAAAAAAAAAACTACTAGATATGGACTTTGGACATTGGACTTTGGACATTCAAACTGAAAAAAAAAAATTCAAACTACTAGATATTCATTAGCCTAGAGTTGAATCTCCAATAAAAAACTGAAAGTTGTTGGATATTGGACTTTGGACATTGGACTTTGGACATTCAATAAAAAAAATTATATATATTAAACTACTAGATATGGACTTTGGACATTGGACTTTGGACATTCAAACTGAAAAAAAAAAAATCAAACTACTAGATATTGATTAGCCTAGAGTTGAATATCCAATAAAAAACTGAAAGTGGTTGGATATTGGACTTTGGACATTGGACTTTGGACATTAAAAAAAAAATATATATATTAAACTACTAGATATGGACTTTGGACATTGGACTTTGGACATTCAAACTGAAAAAAAAAATCAAAGTACTAGATATTGATTAGCCTAGAGTTGAATATCCAATAAAAAACTGAAAGTTGTTGGATATTGGACTTTGGACATTGGACTTTGGACATTCAAACTGAAAAAAAAAAATATATTAAACTACTAGATATGGACTTTGGACATTGGACTTTGGACATTCAAACTGAAAAAAAAAAAAATCAAACTACTAGATATTCATTAGCCTAGAGTTGAATCTCCAATAAAAAACTGAAAGTTGTTGGATATTGGACTTTGGACATTGGACTTTGGACATTAAAAAAAATATATATATATATATTAAACTACTAGATATGGACTTTGGACATTGGACTTTGGACATTCAAACTGAAAAAGAAAAAAATTCAAACTACTAGATATTGATTAGCCTAGAGTTGAATATCCAATAAAAAACTGAAAGTTGTTGGATATTGGACTTTGGACATTCAAACTGAAAAAAAAAAAAAAAAAAAAACTACTAGATATGGACTTTGGACATTGGACTTTGGACATTCAAACTGAAAAAAAAAAATTCAAACTACTAGATATTCATTAGCCTAGAGTTGAATCTCCAATAAAAAACTGAAAGTTGTTGGATATTGGACTTTGGACATTGGACTTTGGACATTCAATAAAAAAAATTATATATATTAAACTACTAGATATGGACTTTGGACATTGGACTTTGGACATTCAAACTGAAAAAAAAAAAATCAAACTACTAGATATTGATTAGCCTAGAGTTGAATATCCAATAAAAAAGTGAAAGTGGTTGGATATTGGACTTTGGACATTGGACTTTGGACATTAAAAAAAAAATATATATATATTAAACTACTAGATATGGACTTTGGACATTGGACTTTGGACATTCAAACTGAAAAAAAAAAATCAAAGTACTAGATATTGATTAGCCTAGAGTTGAATATCCAATAAAAAACTGAAAGTTGTTGGATATTGGACTTTGGACATTGGACTTTGGACATTCAAACTGAAAAAAAAAAATATATTAAACTACTAGATATGGACTTTGGACATTGGACTTTGGACATTCAAACTGAAAAAAAAAAAATTCAAACTACTAGATATTCATTAGCCTAGAGTTGAATCTCCAATAAAAAACTGAAAGTTGTTGGATATTGGACTTTGGACATTGGACTTTGGACATTAAAAAAAAAATATATATATATATTAAACTACTAGATATGGACTTTGGACATTGGACTTTGGACATTCAAACTGAAAAAGAAAAAAATTCAAACTACTAGATATTGATTAGCCTAGAGTTGAATATCCAATAAAAAACTGAAAGTTGTTGGATATTGGACTTTGGACATTCAAACTGAAAAAAAAAAAAAAAAAAAAAACTACTAGATATGGACTTTGGACATTGGACTTTGGACATTCAAACTGAAAAAAAAAAATTCAAACTACTAGATATTCATTAGCCTAGGGTTGAATATCCAATAAAAAACTGAAAGTTGTTGGATATTGGACTTTGGACATTGGACTTTGGACATTCAAACTGAAAAAAAATATATATATTAAACTACTAGATATGGACTTTGGACATTGGACTTTGGACATTCAAACTGAAAAAAACAAAAATTCAAACTACTAGATATTCATTCGCCTAGAGTTGAATATCCAATAAAAAACTGAAAGTTGTTGGATATTGGACTTTGGACATTGGACTTTGGACATTCAAACTGAAAAAAAAAATATATATTAAACTACTAGATATGGACTTTGGACATTGGACTTTGGACATTCAAACTGAAAAAACAAAAATTCAAACTACTAGATATTGATTAGCCTAGAGTTGAATATCCAATAAAAAACTGAAAGTTGTTGGATATTGGACTTTGGACATTCAAACTGAAAAAATAAATATATTAAACTACTAGATATGGACTTTGGACATTGGACTTTGGACATTCAAACTGAAAAAAAAAAAAAAAAAAAACTACTAGATATGGAGTTTGGACATTGGACTTTGGACATTCAAACTGAAAAAAATAAAATTCAAACTACTAGATATTGATTAGCCTAGAGTTGAATATCCAATAAAAAACTGAAAGTTGTTGGATATTGGACTTTGGACATTGGACTTTGGACATTCAAACTGAAAAAAAAAAAAAATATTAAACTACTAGATATGGACTTTGGACATTGGACTTTGGACATTCAAACTGAAAAAAAAAAAAAAAAAAAAAAACTACTAGATATGGAGTTTGGACATTGGACTTGGACATTCAAACTGAAAAAGAAAAAAATTCAAACTACTAGATATTGATTAGCCTAGAGTTGAATATCCAATAAAAAACTGAAAGTTGTTGGATATTGGACTTTGGACATTGGACTTTGGACATTCAAAAACAAAATTATATATATTAAACTACTAGATATGGACTTTGGACATTGGACTTTGGACATTCAAACTGAAAAAGAAAAAAAATCAAACTACTAGATATTGATTAGCCTAGAGTTGAATATCCAATAAAAAACTGAAAGTTGTTGGATATTGGACTTTGGACATTGGACTTTGGACATTCAAACTGAAAAAAAAAAAATATTAAACTACTAGATATGGACTTTGGACATTGGACTTTGGACATTCAAACTGAAAAAGAAAAAAATTCAAACTACTAGATATTGATTAGCCTAGAGTTGAATATCCAATAAAAAACTGAAAGTTGTTGGATATTGGACTTTAGACATTGGACTTTGGACATTCAAACTGAAAACAAAAAATAAAAATACTAGATATGGACTTTGGACATTGGACTTTGGACATTCAAACTGAAAAAAAAAACAAAAAAAAAAACTACTAGATATGGACTTTGGACATTGGACTTTGGACATTCAAACTGAAAAAAAAAATCAAACTACTAGATATTGATTAGCCTAGAGTTGAATATCCAATAAAAAACTGAAAGCTGTTGGATATTGGACTTTGGACATTCAAAAAAACAAAAAAAAATTAAACTACTAGATATGGACTTTGGACATTGGACTTTGGACATTCAAACTTTAAAAAAAAAATATTAAACTACTAGATATGGACTTTGTACATTGGACTTTGGACATTCAAACTGAAAAAAAAAAATTCAAACTACTAGATATTGATTAGCCTAGAGTTGAATATCCAATAACACACTGAAAACTGTTGGATATTGGACTTTGGACATTTGACTTTGGACATTCAAACATTACTAGATATTGATTAGCCTAGAGTTGAATATCCAAGAAAACCCTGAAAACTGTTGGATATTGGACTTTGGACATTGGACTTTGGACATTCAAACATTACTAGATATTGATTAGCCTAGAGTTGAATATCCAATAACAAAAATGAAAACTGTTGGATATTGGACTTTGGACATTCAAACATTACTAGATATTGATTAGCCTAGAGTTGAATATCCAATAAAAAACTGAAAACTGTTGGATATTGGACTTTGTACTTTGGACATTCAAACATTACTAGATATTGATTAGCCTAGAGTTGAATATCCAATAAAAAAAATGAAAACTGTTGGATATTGGACTTTGGACATTGAACCTTGGACATTCTAACATAACTGGATATTGAGTAGCCTAGAGTTGAAAATATATCTATATATATATATATATATATATATATATATATATAATTTATTTTATATAGCCTATTATTTTATTTGTATTTATATATTTTTTATTTACTTTATTAGGCTTTTTGTTTTCCCCTTCCCTGTTGTGTTGTTGTTGTTGTTGTTGTTGTTGTTCCCCAAGCTGCCTGGCCAAACAGCCCCAATGCCCGGAGCAAGGCCAAGGCCATAACCGAGCGCCCCCACAGAACCCTCCCCGCCGACCACAATAAAGCCTGTTATTGCAATGTTATGTGAAAACAGCCTATTACTACCTATAACCGAAGGTGCTTGGTTACGGTATGCAAAGTAAGGTGGTAAGAGAAGTTACAGCTTACGTTACTTTAATCAATAAATGTCAGGCACTCCTGCATGAAAGAAAGTGCACTAAAGTCCTTCAACACTAACAAGGAATCTTCTTTAAATGTTAGATGCTATAAAGATGCTCGTATCGGAAATGGAACCCAAAAAGGCACGCAGCGGAACAATGCTCGTGCAGGCTATGCACACAAAAAGGCAGAATATATAATGCCGTCGGAGCCAAGAATATCCTAAACACTACAACAATAATAATAATCGCCACGACAATGCAGTATTCCTATCAACAAAAAGAGCCTAAGACGTTTGTGTCTCAATACATCAAACTATGCTGCGAAATGCTTGTGTAATCATAAATAGGTATGCATAAAAAGAGTAATTAGGTTAATATACTTAATGTCTACTGTGACTGATAAAGTCTAGCTAGAGTCAATGATATGAGATACTGGTGCGCATGTCATGCTGCATAGCCTAGTACAAATCTCAAGTCTGTGCGTCAAATATTACGTTATAATGAAGGGTAGCTCTCTTGAGAAACCTTAATACCGAAGTATTAAGCGTTCTCCTGGCGTACCTCAAAGACAAACAATCGAGACTAGAACAGTGCAGAATGGTATAGGCAAAAAACCCTCATTCGTGCATGCTCTACTCTCAATGGCACACAGACTAGAATTTACTCAATCAACTCCAGTTCTCAGGTATGTCGTGCCGCTTTTAACTGAAGCCAGCACTCATAGGAAACAATACCTTATAATATCAGACTCCTAGTCTAGCATTATCTAATCCAGCAGAACACTAATAACTAAAGGAAGCAGTACTAAACAATATAAATGCCAACCAATGCTTCGTGATCCACTTATCTTAACAACTAACATACATAGGTTATATCAGACCTTAACGCACAATACAACTGGCCAGCATGAAGCTGATTTTGCAGAGTTAACCAGAGGGGGTATAATATTAATAAAAGGTGGTGAAAGATATGGAAAATGAGAGAGATAGGCAGAGGAAAAGATTCTCAGGTACGGAGCGGGGACAGATAGCAAGGGAAAAAAGATGGGTGCGTTCTAGAAACCAGATCTGAGGGAGAGAGTGGCGAGGAACTGTATATATACTCGCACTAGCTCGAGGTGCGTGGGGAAAAAGCGGTTACAAGTCCAATAGCCACTAGCAAGAGCTTGCAGCATGGTAAGGGCCTCTCTCCACCAACCCCCGCGAGGCAGCCAGCCGTGACGTCATCGAGCGGGACAAAAACACTGCGCGCCCCCTCTCACTCTGTTCTACTCTCTCTCTCTCTCCCAGATCCCATCATTACTAGTTAATGATAAAATATATACTTTACAATTAAATATATAAAGCCTTGACATGGGTGAAAACAAAGAGCCTTTCTGGACTGCCCATGACACGAGCTTTCATATGAAATAAAGCACACTCTAATACATAAACTGTAGCCCCATCCACTGCCCTGGCGATCCTAGCGAGTCACTGTACGACAAGCCATGTGGTTCTAACGGAGTGGTTAACGTCACAGTACAAAAACTCGTGCCAACTAATAGTGTCCATAACCCCTCGTATTGACGAGTAATAATACACCATGTTTTTCCTTACTTTAGCCAGTCAAGCACACACCTACAGTTAACCTCCTTCTCCCCCCACAGCCCCACAGTCCACATGATTCTATCTTTTCCAGACTCATATACCACCCCATAGTTGCATCCCCCGGTAGCATTTGGCTAACGTAATTTTACTGTCCTTTCAAACTCCAATATCAACTGTAGCCTAATGCCACCCCCACGCCCAGAGACCTTAGGGTCAAATTTCCACGTAGCCCCCCTGAACTCCCCCCCTCTCATACCTCTTGAAGATCCTTGATTTTTCCGTTGCTAACGCTCTCCAACCTTTTATATATATACTCCTATCCAGCCTACCTTCCCTTAGTAGGCTGGAACAACATTAGAACTTTACTAACCCCTTACATGCTGAAATGCTAGGTTTTTTTGGACCGAAATATCCCAAGGCCCACTTTAGGATCAACCTTTCCTGGTACCTGGCGCGGGGCACGAACCTCTGAAGGGAATTTAACCCTCCTAAAAACCCACAGGTTTTGAGATGCCTTGGGTGGGGTTCGAACCCTGGTTAGTGACTCAACCATCACCACCAGGCCCGCGCACTAACCCACTGTACTACCACGGACGTACTAAAAGTATAGCAACCTTAGTCCGATTTTTAAGAACCAGGTGATAGTCTCGTGGTGTTTTCACGTGATGAGTTTATTGGACTTACCATCCACGACTATTTTACGCTATACCTGACGTCAACTCGGGTAGTACATTATTGGGGTTGCGGGACATTTTCGAGGGCATTACACATGCCATCTATTCTCTTACAACCCATTCACAACCCTGCACCCAATGGTCGTCGGTGCGAGGCTAGCCGCCTCGCCAGTAACTATCTTCTATTGCCATACTTCCAGATAAATGTGGGAGAGTTAGCAACCCAGTCTCCACCACATCCAGCAAACCATACAATTAACAACCAACCGATTAAAACCAGCTAGCCAAGGCACCTTCGGTTTTGGTATTAAGGACACCCACATCTGTCTCATACACAGAGGGTTATTACAAACACTGGTGATATGGCAAGCCCTACCCACAGCCGCCGGACGACCATTCCAGAGAAAGGGCACCTAGCCCCCTTTTTTACCCACCCGAGGAGGGAGACCCCCACCCCTGCGGAGGTATACCTGACCCCTGTTTTGACTTCCGGGTCATTGCCAGGTAGCACAGGAATTCTTCCTATCAATGAACTAACCATGCATGTCTAACCCCCTTACTAACTTCTATTTACTCACAATAACCCATTCACTTTTCTTGCATACTCGGATAATTAAATTAGCACCTCAGCTATACCATAGAATGACGACTGAACCATATAAGAGAGACGCCCCTATCACAGCTGTCCCAGTCCTCTCCGCAAAGTAGATCCAGTCTCCCTCCCCTAAATACTTCCAGTATAGCCAAAATAGTACCTCTTACTAAGGCTCAGTTATATCACAATATGAAGGCTTCCTATAGCCATGTGCCACAACAGTAATCACCACCTTACATAGTCCCCATATCTATTGAGAGCTCAAATAATTCCATAAGATTCGAGATCCCTATGGCCTACAGGGTCCAGAACCGAGCCTATAAACACAGCTCCAGCCCCCAGTAAAATCAGTTGAAAGATAGACACCAACCCGTGGCCAACCCCCTGAAGTTAACCTCTAGCTCTGCCCTTGTGTTGTTCCTGAGTTGAGAGATTCCAGAGCCGGCAGACTCCATGGCAGAAGTTAAAATAGAAGCACCTGTCCACGTACAAGTATCGATGTGCACCTTATAACCTTCACACACACTAGTGGGTATATAAGCGTGTAGCCACCACCGATCGCCAAGAGATCCGACTTGAGAACTTCCTACATTTGGACCACCTGGACGGCCGAGGAACCAGTCGTTAGCCCCCAACATCACGGACGCAAGATAACCAGGACCAGACCAACAAAATACTATCCAAGATTCACTTTATTAGTACTAACATGTTATAGTACTAATTCGAAATTCACTTGTTAACCTTTTTATGAAGTGGCTATAACTTTGCCCAGTGTAATTCATATTTAACCATTCCATTTGGGAAGTACTAAGCGTATCAGTGTTCATTAATTAACAGGCGACATTAACTCTCGTAATTACCTTTATCCAGATATTAAAACCCTAGTGATATCTAACGTTCGCCCACTGATTTGTGTTCTACGTATTTCTGCCATAAGAATATAAAACTTAGATCAGTACCCCCTTGAGGTTACTAGAATTCCTGTGTTCTAAAACATACGCGTGTCTAATTCTAGCTGTGAACTACTACTTGTGCACCCGACCTGCCAGTAATAAATCTAATTAGTGAAATTGAATCCATAAGTACATTGAGGTCTTCCAGTACATAAACTTGCGAACTAAACCCATGATCAGAAGAGTACACCTGAACGTTGGAAGTGGGAGACTAGGCTCCATCCAGCTCCACTAATGCTAGCGGTTCCTTTCTATTATTTGTCTTGTACGAGTATTCCTATTTTTCTATGCTCCTTATTCACCTACTTAAATAAACGTGATCGTGTGTCGTGTTACCGTGTGTTTATTTTGTGTTCTCTATTCCTCATACCTTGTATTGTGCATGCAGCCTTATATACCCAGTCAGTTAGAGCCCACATGACCCAAGTTAATCCTGTAGAAAAACAGGGCATAACATATATATATATATATATATATATATTGTTACGTATCTTGATCCTCAAGTGGTTAACTTGATGAATCTAGATAGCACAGAGATATATATTAAGGTAGCAGTCAGCTGAAGGCAAAACAAAAGTAAAATCTAATAAAATTATTTCCTGTTGTTGCTTCCTTTCCTTTTGGATCTTAGGACTTAGTATCCTTTATTGACTGATACTCTTTAATTATGAAAAGTACTGAAACTAATTAAAGTCATGTAGTATTTATAAAGAATTATTATTTAACCGAAGCTTAGTAGGCTATGGTTATGAACCGAATAAGTTATATCTAAAGAAGGACTATTAATTCTATAAAAAGTCTTGAAAGATAAATATTAAAGTAAGAATATTTCTGTCTCATACCCTTTTTGAAATGAATAGATAGTTTTCTTATATGTCCTTTTATTTATATTTAATGTAATTATTCTTGGTTCTTGTCTGACGTTAATAGTATTATATTATTATTATCATCAGGATTAATATCAAAGTCACATAAAAAGTTAGATATATATTTAATAATTAGTTAAATGTATTTCTTAACCACGTAACATTGAGGTTTGATTATGAGTAAATAAAGTTACAGGATCGTTTCATAGATTCGATTCAGGTCTCACTCAAATAATATGAAAAGCAAAATATAATATTTTGAAGCAAAAGAATTTTCTTCAGCTTAGGAAATCACTAGAAGTAATATTAACACAGCCATGTTAGTCTAAGGCGATATTACTAATATGAGACAATAGCATCACCGTACTAAGCACCGTTAAGCAATGTAAGCTTAATTCAAAGAAAATGAAAGAACTCGTAAGTATTAATATAAAACAATAGTATTACTTTCATCATAACCCAATTACTTAAAGAGTTGCTTTAGTCCACAAGTTAGTCAACTAAAATAGTTAAGTACATAATAATAGCGTTAACGTTACTTCGCAATCAAATAGTTAAGTACACAATAATAGTAGCGTTAACGTTAATTCGCAATCAAATAGTTAAACACATAATAGTAGCGTTCACGTTAATTCCCAATCACATATCTCACTAACCAACATAACGTAAGTGTTTACACCGAACACACTTAACACACATTTATATAATCTGACTGACAGTCACAATCCCATTATAATACTTCACCCCGTCTTCCTCCAGCTGCAAGTTCACCTTCCCCAACTCCAAATGAGACTGATTTGAATGCCCACAACTCTGGTCTTATATACCAAACAATGATGGTGTATGAACGAATCAGGAGGCGAGTGATGGTGCGCGCCCCTATCATAGCTCCTCGAGTTGCATAGCAGGTGCCTGGTCCAATCACAGCTCCCGGCGTCGATCATACGTCATAGCATCGTGGCATCGAGGTAGTTTGCAGGGTCCCCTATGACGCACGCAGGTGTGAAGGCTTGTTTGCAGGTATGCGGGCGAGGTAGTTTCCCCACTCGCTAGTTCGCTCGCTAGTCTGCTTCACCGTTTGGGTAGTGCGGCTCCTTCAACTCTAATTCTAACTCTTAAATTAACATACAGGGCTCCGTATGTCAGAATATATATATATACAAGGTGTTAAACCAGAGAAATATGAACAGTTTCCACGTCACCCAATGAGGTACTGCACTAGACTCGTTATGTTTTTATAGTGGTTTTCCCCAGGAGGCCTATATCCACTTTGATGATGAAGGTGGGTGGGTGAATAATGGTGGATGAATGAAGGTGGGTGAATGAAGGTGAGTGAATGAAGGTGGGTGAATGAAGAAAAGAAATTGAGAAGAGAAATACTGTATGAATATATATATATATATAATAATATATAATTATACATAGGCATATAATACAACTGAAGGCGTGCTCATTCATGGCCTTGGCCTTGGGACAGCCTGGAAAACAGCAACAACAACACAAAAGGGAAGGGGAAAAAAAAAATACAAATAACAAAATTATAAATATAAGAATTTATATATATATATATATATATATATATATATATTATATATATATATTATATAATATGTATATAAAACATAATATTTGACATAGGCATATAATACAGTCGGGAAGGGGTGCTCGTTTATGTCCTTGGCCTTGCTCGGGACCATGGGGCTGTTCGGTTAGACAGCCTGAGGAACAGCAACAACAAATACACAACAGGGAGTTGTTGTGGCTGTTCCTCAGGCTGTCTAACCGAACAGCCCCATGGTCCCGAGCAAGGCCAAGGACATAAACGAGCACCCCTTCCCGGCTGTATTATATGCCTATGTCAAATATTATGTTTTATATACGTATTATATAATATATATATATATATATATATATATATATATATATATATATATATATATATAAATATATATATATATAAATATATATAATATAAATATATATAATATATATATATACTGTATATATAATATATATATATATATATAAATATATATAATATAAATATATATAATATATATATATATAATATATATATATATAAATATATATATATATAAATATATATAATATAAATATATATAATATATATATATATATAATATAAAATATACAACTACACAACAGGGACGGCGGGTGCCCAACCCCGAAAAGGGTTGAAATAGGGGAGCTATCCCCCCGCCAAAGGCGGCTTTCTAGGGCCTTTCCTAGCTGATGCTGAGAGGATTGGGTTCTAGTCATGTGGTGATGGGCTGGTCTATCAGAGTGAGAACTGAGCAATCTCTGGCATACCCATAGCTTACTCTGACTGTTCCTTTTACTTATATATTTTCTAGATATTGACGGCGTCTCTAACGTGGATTGACCTCCCAATCTACCAAGATTGGAAGCCAAAGCATCACATTTTTCCTTTGCCCCTCAACTTTCTCTTCATAATTGCTGAGGGACACAGGGCCCTGGGTGGGGCTTTGGTTTCCCGGGCATTTCCGCACCCTCCTCAGTTCCCCGCCATGGAGTTGCTTCGGTCACCCAGGCTTTATTGTGGTCGGCGGGGAGGGTTCTGTGGGGGCGCTCGGTTATGGCCTTGGCCTTGCTCCGGGCATTGGGGCTGTTTGGCCAGGCAGCTTGGGGAACAACAACAACAACAACAACAACACAACAGGGAAGGGGAAAACAAAAAGCCTAATAAAGTAAATAAAAAATATATAAATACAAATAAAATAATAGGCTATATAAAATAAATTATATATATATATATATATATAGATATATTTTCAACTCTAGGCTACTCAATATCCAGTTATGTTAGAATGTCCAAGGTTCAATGTCCAAAGTCCAATATCCAACAGTTTTCATTTTTTTTATTGGATATTCAACTCTAGGCTAATCAATATCTAGTAATGTTTGAATGTCCAAAGTACAAAGTCCAATATCCAACAGTTTTCAGTTTTTTATTGGATATTCAACTCTAGGCTAATCAATATCTAGTAATGTTTGAATGTCCAAAGTCCAATATCCAACAGTTTTCATTTTTGTTATTGGATATTCAACTCTAGGCTAATCAATATCTAGTAATGTTTGAATGTCCAAAGTCCAATGTCCAAAGTCCAATATCCAACAGTTTTCAGGGTTTTATTGGATATTCAACTCTAGGCTAATCAATATCTCGTAATGTTTGAATGTCCAAAGTCAAATGTCCAAAGTCCAATATCCAACAGTTTTCAGTGTGTTATTGGATATTCAACTCTAGGCTAATCAATATCTAGTAGTTTGATTTTTTTTTCAGTTTGAATGTCCAAAGTCCAATGTACAAAGTCCATATCTAGTAGTTTAATATTTTTTTTTTAAGTTTGAATGTCCAAAGTCCAATGTCCAAAGTCCATATCTAGTAGTTTATTTATTTATTTTTTTTTTTGAATGTCCAAAGTCCAATGTCCAAAGTCCAATATCCAACAGCTTTCAGTTTTTTATTGGATATTCAACTCTAGGCTAATCAATATCTAGTAGTTTGATTTTTTTTTTCAGTTTGAATGTCCAAAGTCCAATGTCCAAAGTCCATATCTAGTATTTTTTTTTTTTTCAGTTTGAATGTCCAAAGTCCAATGTCCAAAGTCCATATCTAGTATTTTTTTTTTTTTTTCAGTTTGAATGTCCAAAGTCCAATGTCTAAAGTCCAATATCCAACAACTTTCAGTTTTTTATTGGATATTCAACTCTAGGCTAATCAATATCTAGTAGTTTGAATTTTTTTCTTTTTCAGTTTGAATGTCCAAAGTCCAATGTCCAAAGTCCATATCTAGTAGTTTAATATATTTTGTTTTTTCAGTTTGAATGTCCAAAGTCCAATGTCCAAAGTCCAATATCCAACAACTTTCAGTTTTTTATTGGATATTCAACTCTAGGCTAATCAATATCTAGTAGTTTGATTTTTTTTTCTTTTTCAGTTTGAATGTCCAAAGTCCAATGTCCAAAGTCCATATCTAGTAGTTTAATATATATAATTTTTTTTTTTGAATGTCCAAAGTCCAATGTCCAAAGTCCAATATCCAACAACTTTCAGTTTTTTATTGGATATTCAACTCTAGGCTAATCAATATCTAGTAGTTTGAATTTTTTTCTTTTTCAGTTTGAATGTCCAAGTCCAATGTCCAAACTCCATATCTAGTAGTTTTTTTTTTTTTTTTTTTTTTCAGTTTGAATGTCCAAAGTCCAATGTCCAAAGTCCATATCTAGTAGTTTAATATATTTTTTTTTTCAGTTTGAATGTCCAAAGTCCAATGTCCAAAGTCCAATATCCAACAACTTTCAGTTTTTTATTGGATATTCAACTCTAGGCTAATCAATATCTAGTAGTTTGAATTTTATTTTTTTCAGTTTGAATGTCCAAAGTCCAATGTCCAAACTCCATATCTAGTAGTTTTTTTTTTTTTTTTTTCAGTTTGAATGTCCAAAGTCCAATGTCCAAAGTCCATATCTAGTAGTTTAATATATTTATTTTTTCAGTTTGAATGTCCAAAGTCCAATGTCCAAAGTCCAATATCCAACAGCTTTCAGTTTTTTATTGGATATTCAACTCTAGGCTAATGAATATCTAGTAGTTTGATTTTTTTTTTTTTTCAGTTTGAATGTCCAAAGTCCAATGTCCAAAGTCCATATCTAGTAGTTTTTTTTTTTTTTTTTTTTCAGTTTGAATGTCCAAAGTCCAATGTCCAAAGTCCAATATCCAACAACTTTCAGTTTTTTATTGGATATTCAACTCTAGGCTAATCAATATCTAGTAGTTTTAATTTTTGTTTTTTCAGTTTGAATGTCCAAAGTCCAATGTCCAAAGTCCATATCTAGTAGTTTAATATATATATTTGTTAGTAGTCTTGGCAAATCCAACGTCAAGGCTATTAACCTAATTGCAATGACGACTTGTCTATTTTGACTGCTATGTCGTCATTCCAACCGCGGTTAAAAAGAAAACGTCTAGAGTCTACTCCTTATCTTGCTCTAGGAGACGTTGTACATTAACCAAAACTACCACCGAAGGTGAAAAAAGCATAGAAGAGAAGAAAAAGGGGTTTACCTTAGTTACCGCTTAAGGCCCATCCCGTGTTCCGTCATGTGCAGATCACTGTCGAACGTGCGCATGAGCGACCCTCTCTTGTTATCATTTTTTCACGCGCCTCCATTGATTGAGTCCGCTTTTGTTGTGCTCCTTCAATTCACCCTGTTTTAGGTTCGTTTCGGCTTTTCTGGCCTTCTTTTTGCTAGACAGATGTTACGTGATCTAGGACACACCTAAATGGGCTCCTTAGTGTGTTTAATGGAGACGCGTGTGGAAATAGCTACCGAAGGTACGGGGGCGCTTGGCGTTCCCCGTCTATATGTTTTCATTCTTTCTCTTTTCATATTCTTTTTTCCTGTTAGTCTGGGCATAGTTTAGCTTTTAGCTTCGATTAGCCTAGCTTGTTTATCATTCAGGAATTGCTATGCCCTTATGAGTTCTCATTTTTTTCATAGCCTAGGTGTACAGTTGGTTCACAATCTGAGATTTCGTGGTGGCGGTGCTGTTTGTAGGTTTGTGTCAGCCGCATAACTAGCGTTATTCCCGAGTCCCCCCTTTCGAGCCTTCACTGTGTCTCAAGGGCCTGGGCGCTTAGTGGTTCGTGATACCCAGAGGTACCCCACGGGGGCCTCTCCCTCACTCCACAGGGTTTTTTCGCCCCTGACACATTCTCTACTCGCGGCTAGGCCACCCTTTTTCTCACCAGTTTCATTACTGGTTTTTTGTGTTTCCCTTCCTGTTTTCACCTCCATCCTTTCATAACTTTTGCCCAATCCTGGGGTACCCCACGGGGGCCCCTGTTGTGCCAAACCACCCAACCTGCCACTTCTCCTCATGGGCTTTGCTCTGTCTCTGTGGGTTGGGTGGTTCCCAGGGGATGTGCCTCCTCTCCCCTGGTGTGCCTTCCTTGCCTCTCCCTTGACCGGTCGAGTCAGGATATTATCAAGGAAGACACTGCTCAGCTAGATGGTCACGGTCATCTTCGCTTGGAGTTCATAAGGAGTTGACGCTTGTTTGCCGGCCTTTTTTGGTTTTCCTAGACGCCCCTCTCGCTTGTTCGGCACCGGGCCCTCTTGGCAGGTCCCGCAAATTTGCGGAGTGCTCGATTCGGCCCTCTGGGTCGTTTCGGCTCCCCGCAAATTTGCGGAGATCGCTGGGGGGTCGCGTGACGATGTGGGGGGTTTGTGTCGGTACGGATCTACCTCCATTGGCCCGCAAATTTGCGGTTATAGTTGGCTTTCACTGTTGACCCTTTTTTGTGTCATATTGTTGCCTGATACTATATTGGTGTATACACTTTCCTGGTGTTATAGGCCCTGCATATAAGATGTTGAGTGGTGGTTAACACTTTCTCCATCTTTGCAGGTTCTGCTGATGCTCTTCCGCCTCGGCCGCCCTCCTCACCTACCTCTGTGCTCCCGGTTTAGGGTGAGTACAGATGCCTGTTTGCATGTGTGTTCCTGTTTCCCCATGCTCCTTCCCTGGTTCTTCTTGGACATTCTCTACACTTACACCTTCGACGTGCTGATTCTGGTGTGTGTTCTTCTCGTGCTGGTCGGCTGCTTTGCTTTCGCCTTGGTTGTCGCTCCCCGTGCTTGGTGAGCCACATGTCCTGCTTGCGCCACTCGCTCTTTGTGTCCTCTACGGCCTACCTCCCTGCTCTGTGTGGCCCGTGTCTGGCCCTGGTGGTTGTGCTGCTCCATGGCCCTGGTTCCTCGGCGGTGGCTGTGGCCTCTGCTTCCCTTCCGTCGGTGTGGCCGATGGTCTCCCGCCACATTGGGCCTGTGGGCCGCCGTTCCCCGGCTTTTGTTGCCACCCGGTTCCGCGTCACCCTGGGTATCCCTGACCCGACTGCCGGCCGTTCACCCCAGCCCGTAGCCTCGTAGGTGGCGCTCTCGTCTCACTCGCGAGGGGTCGGGGGTTCCCTCCCAGACCGGGCGGTGCCGAATTGGGCTTGTCTCCTTTCATGTGTTAGCTTCAGTTCACCTAGCTGTACATAGGTACCTGGAATTCGTGGACGACGTTGTGCCGTCCCATCTGGGGTTGGCACACATGGTACAAGGCGGGCTGGGTATCATATGGTTCCCCTACGCTACTGGTCAACCTAAGCCTCCACGCTCTCGCTCGCCTCGCTCCTGCCCCTCGTCGTCCTCCTGTTCGCCTTGACGTCGCCCGTCGCCCTCGTCTTGGTTCTCGCCCTGAGGCCGGGGTTAGCGGCTCTGCTCCTATGCGCCCTCCCCTGGCCTCTACGGATAGGGGCTCTCCTCC
>JBAKBP010011852.1:0-70365 GCA_037953745.1 Lithodes maja
TCCATTCTCTCCACATGTCCATACCATCCCAGTCTACTTGTACGCATCACCTCGCTAATACTCTTTATACCTAAACGTTTCCTCAGCTCAACATTTGTTATTCTATCCTGTAGCCTGGCCCCACACATCCATCTCACCATTCTCATCTCATTACGTTCCATTCTGTTGACATCCTCTACTTTAACGGCCCATGTTTCTGAGGCATACGTCATTGCACTTCTAACACGTGAGGCATACAGCTTTCCCTTCAGGGGGAGAGGCATTCTTTTCATGGTCAGGATCGGCAACAGTTCTCTGAACTTCCCCCAGCCACACCTAATTCTAGCAACAGTGGCAGCCTTGGCCCCACCACCGGCAGAGATGGTATCTCCTAGGTAACAAAACTTGTTCACCAGCTCCAATGACTCATTTCCAAAATTCACAACCACAGTATCATCACTTAACACAAGCTCGCCTTTGCACACTACGAACTCAAATTTCTCTATTTCTGACTTATCCTTCGGCAGGGGTCCCTTTATTCTACTACAGCACTTACTCCCATGGTGTACCTGTAGGAATCGGTTTTTACACCATACCCGAAAGAGGGATTTATGGAGCTCCGATATTACTCTCAACCATCTGAACAATTTTACCAGCACACCTAAACTTCGTTAAATGCGGAAATAGCCTCACGAAAATATCATGCCCTGGTGGGGCACGAACTCTCGACCCTTGGGTGTGAGGCAGACACCTTACCATTTAGACTAATAGAGATATCCCACTTGGCCTGTTCGGCTCAGGGTATTTCCGCATCCGAGGTATGTTTAGGCTAGCCTAGTTTCACTGACTTTACATACCCAACATCGACGGATGCTACATATCGTCATATCTGATTTAGTTTGTGTAGAATAACATTTGTGTAGGTGCCATGTTGATCAGAAATGCACTTAGAGTAAGATGTTATCATAGCAGGTACTGTACTAGGAGTGAATAGAGTCGTAAAATTTACTACAGTTGATTTCGGGCTCTCCGAAAATTGGTGGGAAATCTATCACACCGCCAAGATTCGCATTTTGTGTTTGAGGCCAGGTATAATTTTATGTTTTGTCAAGCTAGGACGCCTTTATATATATCACATGCTTATGCATGCGAGATATATACATCATTGAAGTTACTTGAGATTTGAGTAAGTAATGTAGTATTTTTGTTCAGTAATAAAGTGGGAGGTTTGACGTACCTCCCAACCTACCAAATAGGAAAACCTACTATTTGGTAGTAGTCTTGGAAAATCCAACGTCAAGGCTATTAACCTAATTGCAATGACGACTTGTCTATTTTGACTGCTATGTCGTCATTCCAACCGCGGTTAAAAAGAAAACGTCTAGAGTCTACTCCTTATCTTGCTCTAGGAGACGTTGTACATTAACCAAAACTACCACCGAAGGTGAAAAAAGCATAGAAGAGAAGAAAAAGGGGTTTACCTTAGTTACCGCTTAAGGCCCATCCCGTGTTCCGTCATGTGCAGATCCCTGTCGAACGTGCGCATGAGCGACCCTCTCTTGTTATCACATCTCACGTCAGCAGAAGAACGCGGATGGGCAGGGGTCCGGCGTGAGGGAGGGTATTATGTACGTTGGATTTTCCAAGACTACTACCAAATAGTAGGTTTTCCTATTTGGTAGGTTGGGAGGTACGTCAAACCTCCCAATTTGTTAGTAGTCTTGGCAAATCCAACGTCAAGGCTGCATAACAAATAGGAGGAGGACATCCAAGCCCAACCTACCAAAAAAAACAATGCATAAAACAAAAGTATGAATGACAAAGACACAATATAAACAAGAGAGTCTAACAAAAGGGTGAAAAACTGAGGAGTAGCTAAAAAGAACAGTTTTAACACATGCCCGTCATTCATAGTAATGCAAAAACATAGACTTGTCTGAAACCAAAAAGGTACTGTACCCAAAATCCCTTTTCTTCAAAAACCAACAAAAACACTGAACACAAGAACAAAACACAATTTTCAATGTGGCAAAAACACTTATGTACCGGAACAATACATAATCCCAAACTTGCAATCCAGTGTTGCAAACCCGTACACCCCCCCCCCCCCCCCCTTTGGCAAATAAAACAAAGGAAAAGAACGAGGGACAAGGGGGGAAGACCAGGGATCTTCGCCAGAGCACCAGGAAACACGACCCCCGAGAGCAATCACCGGCCGAGGGGGTCGAACACTGGACACGGAGAGGTAGGAGGAGATGAAGGAATTGATAGAAGACCCACAAAACCGCTGAGGCGACGGCAGGTAAGGATCGACGGGGCAGGAACCGGAAGGAGGCAGCAAAGGATCTGACATCGTGCGCAGAACCCCTACAAATAGGGCGACGGGCACGAACGGTCCGACAAACGCGGCGGCCCATCCGCACCCGCGAGAGCCTCCCACCTGGCCGAGGAGACACCCACACAGCAGTACCCGAAGGCGGCGCCACAGACGCAACAGAGGAGTGCAAGGCTGACACCGGGCACAACACATGGCGAGGATGCCCACGCCGGAAAGCCTGGACGGCGAAAGGCCGGAAAGCGGGGGCCGCCCTCCCAAGCGTGGTAACAAAAGGAGGGGAGGAGGCGAACGAGACGCCACGCAAGGACGGGGAGAAACGCACGCAGTCCCGGGGCCGTGACAATGCCGCTAGTGCAGACACCCGAACCCCAGTGGCCAGAGCGACAAGGAAGAGCGGACGCCCAAGCAACGGAACCGGCGTAGCGGCCCTTGTAGACGTGGGCGAAGCCAGAAGGACCAGAGCCCGCCCCAGATCCCACTGCGGAGGGACCTGGCGCGGAGGAGGTCGATCCCGGAAGGCAGCCGGCAGGAAGGAATCCAGCTCCTGTGGCGGAACGACCAGCCCAGCGACGGACCCAAAGATCCCCCGGACGGCAGACAAGTGGGTACGTAGAGCGTCGACTCGAAAGTGACGCGTACGGAAGAGGAGAAACAAGGAGCGTAGGACAAGGGAAGGAATACAAAGTATACAAAGGAATACAAAGTAGAACAAACTGCAACAGACCTATTGGTCCTTACGGGGCAGTTTGGATATCTAAAACTACTAATCTACTGACTACGAGGTAGAGAAAAGGATAGCAAAGAAGAAGGCTCCTCCCCACCCACCACTCCCTCCAGCTAATGCTGGCATGGAAACAGATAGGAAAAATACCATGCAGTATTGAAAAACTGACACGGAAATTCGCACAGGACAGGGAGAAAAAAGAAGTTGATTTGTAATCTAAGCTAACTCTATTTACTACAATTCTGAAAGGGAACAGATGTATGAAAATCAATATACATTGCGGTATGCGTTGACATTTCGTTGCGCGTTATTCTGAAAGAAACTGTGTTAATCGGGGGTTATTTGCCATGTGTTTATCCAGATGGTTCTTAAATGTTTCGACAGTATTACAGTTTACAATGTTCGAGGGTAGTCTGTTCCAATTATTCACAACGCGGTTGAAGAAGAAATGCTTCGCCTCGTGAGAATGAAAACGCTTGCCTATAATCTTATAACCATTGTTTCTCGTGTTTGCTTGATTGATCGTAAATAATTCGCTTACATTTAGGTTGCTGAATCCCTTGAAGATTTTGAACACCTCTATTAGGTCACCTCTCATTCTGCGCTTTGTTAAGCTAAACAAATTTAGTTCTTTTAAGCGCTCTTCGTACGGTTTATTACGCAATCTAGGTATCATTTTAGTGACTCTGCGTTGCACCCTTTCAAGTTTATTTATGTCCTTTCGGTAGTACGGTGACCAGAATTGCACGCAGTATTCGAGATGGGGACGCACCAATGAGTTGAATAGAGTAAGTATGATTTTTTCTGATTTGAATTTGAATGTTCTGCCGATGAAACCCACCAATTTATTAGCAGTTTTTATTACCTCTGTACACTGTTTACTCGGCTTCAGGTCACTTGATATTATAACTCCCAGATCCTTTTCATTATTTGTATTTGATAGTTGAATGTTGTTCATTGAGTAATCTTTTTTAGCGTTGTTACTACCGATGTGCAATACTTTGCATTTTTCTATGTTGAATTTCATTTGCCATTTTTCTGCCCAGTTTTCTAAAGTGTCTAGGTCACCTTGTAGTTTTTGCCAATGTACTGTTCTATCTATCTATTGCCTGACGCCGTGATCCCCGAAGGGGTGGCCACGAACGAACCGCCCCCATGCACCTCTGTCCCCAGTCAGTCGACGCCCCTCCCCCCAACCAGCACCGCCTTCATTCATGTAGTTCCTCACTCCATCCTTCCACCTCATATTCGGTCTACCTCTCCCCCTCTGTCCCTCCACCTCGCTCTCGTACACCCTCTTAGTCATTCTCTCGCTTTCCATACGTTCCATATGGCCGAACCATCTCAAGTTGTTCCTTTTCACACTTTCAATCTACTGTTGTACTGTTGAGGTTACTTTATTAGTAATTTTTGTATCGTCAGCAAATTTCGAAATTTTGCATTCTATTCCTTCGTCTAAGTCGTTTATGTAAATTATAAAAAGAATAGGACCTAATACCGAACCCTGGGGAACGCCACTATTTAATTTGCACCAATCTGATTCTTCACCATTTATTACAACTCGTTGTTTACGGTCTGAGAGCCAATTTTCGAGCCATTTCAGAGTTTTTCCTGTTATGCCATGAGCTTTTATTTTGTCAATTAGTCTCTTGTGGGGTACGGTATCGAAAGCTTTCTGAAAATCGAGATATATTATATCAACTGCTCTATCCTTATCATATGATTTGTAAACATCATTGAAGAAGTCGAGTAAGTTTGTTAAGCATGAACGTTTATTTCTAAAACCGTGCTGAGAATCTTTTATTAAATTATTTTCTTCCAAATGTTTTACTATTTTGTCCCTTATAATGGTTTCCATTAATTTGCCCGTTACCGATGTTAAGCTAATTGGTCGATAATTGCCGGGAGAGGACTTATTTCCTTTTTTGTATATGGGTGTCACGTTAGCTAGTTTACATTCGTTTGGAACTATCCCAACATTCAATGATTTGTTGAACAGATTTGCGAGTGGGTTTAATAATTCGTGTTTTGCTTCTTTTAGGATCCTTGGGAATATTTTATCAGGGCCTGGGGTTTTATTAACTTTCAAATTGTTGATTGCGAACAGGATATCGTCTTCATAAATCGTAAAGTTTTCGAGCTCAGTGCCATTTGATTGATTCGTAGGGGTAGGTCGGTTACCGGTAGTATCTTCCGACGTGAAAACTGATGCAAAATAGTTATTTAGGATATTCGCCATTTGTACTTTGTTATCTGTATGATCTCCATTTTCCGCAACAAGTGGTCCTATTGTTGAAGTTACCGTTTTTCTGTTTCTTATATAGCTGTAAAATTCTTTCGGATTGGACTTGCTGGAGCTGGCAATATGAAGTTCCAGATTCTTCTTACTTCCTTTGATGAGATTTTTGGTTGTTCGACGCAGTCTATCGTGTTCTAATTTATCGCTATTATTCTGAGTTGCCTTATATTTTTGGTATGCCTGCTTTTTTACTAAGAGGATGTTTTTTATTTCATTATTCCACCATTTTGGCTTATATTTGCCTGCTGGGCGCCGGTTTCGTAGAGGGATGCTTGTATTTATTGCTTTGTTTAGGTTATTAGATAATATGTTCCATAATCGATTTACATCGTGAGTTTCAGTCATTTCACTCCAGTCAGTATTGGCAAGATGCCTTCTAAGTTTGTTAAAGTCGGCCCTTCGATAATCTGGTACTTTTTCCGTGCTCACGTTTTCTTTGTCATTATTTACTTTAATGTTAAAGGACACTATCCTATGGTCACTAGAGCTAAATTCCGGTCCGATTTTAACGCTATTTACCAGTCTTTCATTTGTCGTTAGAATAATATCCAGAATGTTATTTCCCCTCGTTGGGTGTTCTACGTGTTGATAAAGGGCACTTTCCTGAAGATTAGCATATAGATCATGTCCCGCGTGAGCATTTAGTGGTTCGCCCCATGTTGTGACTGGCAGATTGAAATCGCCAAATATTACTGCTTCTTCCTGACAACTTATTTCCGCTATTTGATCATAGAGTTTCTCGTCAGTATCGGGTGATTGTGCAGGAGGTCGATAAATTAGGCCAATTATTATCTTGCTTGCTTGATTATTTATTTGAACGTAACTAGTATCAATATTATTTATGGCAGGTTTGGTTACCTCGATTGGGTGAAGATTACTTTTAACATATAGCAGAACCCCACCTCCCATTCTATGGGATCTTTCGCAGCTGAAGGGAGTATAACCTGGTAATGCGTATTCCGCCAAAAAATCACGCTTTTCCGTGTTGATCCAAGATTCTGAAACACCGATTATATCACATTCCTCCATACATGCAAGTGCTTCCAGGTCTTCGAATTTATTGCGTAAGCTGCGTGCATTAACGTAGCAGGCCGTGATATTATTTTGGATAGAGTTTACATTTGATATGGGGTAGTTTATGTCGCTGCTACTGCCCCTGCTCGGTTGTCGTTTTTTGATCTGAAAGTGCAGACTGCATCATGTAGGAGTCTGCCTAGGCGTGCTCCTCCGACTGAATTCAAATGGCAGCCATCATCCTGAAAGAGAATGTGTTGATTGTAGAAATGGTCCCAGAGATTGAGATATTCGACATCTTCCTGTGAGCAGAGGGATTTAAGTCTGTTATTAGTACTGAACGCCTTATCGTAGAAACCGGTCTCTGCATCGATCTTGGGAAGAATGCCTGAAATGCCTGAGAGCCAACTGGCAGGCGAGCGGCCTGGAGCCACCTAGTAAAAGACCTCCAGCGGGACCCGTAAGTCCCCCAAGGAGAAGACGGCCAGGAACGCTGCAGGAAGTCAGTCAGGGCCCGGCCGGGGACCGGGAGCCACCGTGCCTCATGAACAAGCACGATGCGAAGGCCAACGAGGTCCGCAGGACCCCAACCTAGCCCAAGTGGAAGCCGGAGACAGGTAGAGGGACCGGACTCGGGCACCACCACGGCAACCGGGCGGACCAAGCCCGTGCCGGCCACAGAGGCGCGAGGAGCCAGACGCCGCCGTGGTACAGCCGCAGCCTCGCGAGGGCAGGGCACATCAACAGCGCGTCTGGTGGCGGAAAGATGTATATTGACCGCCACCTGTACCAGGCTACCATGAAAGCGTCCGGACCCCCCCCCGGAGCGCGAGGCCGGAGGGAGAGGTCCAAAGGCAACAGGTGCGACACCCCCGATGCGAACAAGGCGACCTCCGGAACACCTCAGGAAGCCGCGAGGTCGGCGAACACAGTCCGTTGCAACGCCCATTCTACAAGAACGCCTTGCCCTCTCGACAGGGCGGCCGCCCACAGGGTGGCAGGCCCGGGCAGGGAGGAGGCATGCAAGGAGAAGGGGTGTCGGTCCGCGAGGAAGAACAACTCCACCGAGACCCCCAATAGAGTCAACGACCTGGAGGACCCCCGCAGAAGGAAACAGGGGACAGCCTGTCTGAGTGTCTAACCCGAAGGCCACCGACTTACCCCGAAGGGCCAGCGCGTGGACCCGCAGGAAGAACAGAGGAACCAACAGTCCGAGGGCATAGACGGGTAAGTGGAGGGAGACCCACCCATCAGCCGGGAAGCGGACGGCCCAGGTTCGATCGGGAAACTCACCCAACCTCGCTCGACGTATCTGTGGCTACCCAGACCGTCGGCGGGGGGGCGGAGCAGGGCACAGCCGCAGAGAGCGAGCCCTGAGCAACCCAGCGACCGAAGCGTCTGCGAACGGGACGCAGGAGCGGCAGGAGCCGATCCATAGGGGCAACGGAAACACCGCGGGGCCCATGAGGAGGAGGCGGAGGAGCCAGAGGCTCCCTAAGGGAAGGGGCAGAGCGGCCTAAAGCAGCGAACCCACGAACGAGTCCCAGAGCCAACCCCAGGAGGGAGACCGAGTGCAACACGGCGAAGACCTCCCACCGAAGGTGCACCGCGGCCGGCAGACCCCGGGCCACCGTAGCGCCGGACAAAACCCATGCGAGACCGACCCTTGGCACGACACGCGACGGGGTCAAGCGTGAATCGGGAACATCAAAGGGGAACCCTAACCGTGGGACGTTGCGAACGATTGGGAGGGCGTCGCCAATGCACAGGCCTAGGGCAACGGAAACTACCAACCAATCGGCCAAGGAAAACAGGATCTGGAGCCCGCTCCTGAGGAGAGGACCCAGAGCCTGCCCCACATGTGCGGAGAAGATCCGCGGCGCGATGCAGAGACCGAAGGGAGGGCCGGCGAACAGGAACACACGACCGGAAGTCCGAACGGCCAAGAATCGCTGGAAGCGAGGATGGAGAGGAACGAGCCAAGACGCATCCTGGAGGGCCAGCAACACAACCCACGACAGAGGGCACAGGGCCAGGCGTACCAGGGGTACCGGCAGCATCCGAAACCGTATGTGCACGACGCGCCCGTTGAAGGCCGACAGAACCACCATCGGTCGCAACGCGTCGCAGTTCGTCGACGGGACCAGAAAGACACGGGAGAGGAAAACCGGGTGACCGGCGGTCAACTCCCACGACGCTACCCAGCTCGGGCATGGAAGTGAGCACGTGGGCCACCTCTGAAGAGATGGGCCGGCGTCGGTGACAAGAGCGGAAAGGGGGTCAAGACGTCCACCACCAGGTGAGACCCCACCGCGCAACCCGCCGCCCCCAACGTCCCTCGCGGCAATCGAGGGGCGCAAGGGCGAAAACAACCCGAGGGAGCACCCGAGAGGAGGGGAGCGACCCGGTCGGCCAGGCGAGAAGGAGAACAAGGAGGCCGACCCAGAGAACTACACATTGTGTTGACGCGGAGGTGCCCTCGTTACGGGCCGTGCGGGCACGAGCGCCACGTTGACCTCTACCCCCCCCCCCCCCAACCTCGGCGAAAAGGGCGGGCCACCCCAACCCCAGGCCGGCGCGGGGCAGACCACGTCGAAGGGCGGCCGGAAGCGGAAGGCCGGCCAGCCCCGATACAGCGGGGATGAAAGGGGCAAGAACAGAAGGGCGAGGCGGAAGCGACGCACTGGCCTGCAACGTCCCAGTCCTGCGTCCGCGCAAGGCGGCAGCACTTGCAGCAGCACCCCGAAGAGAACCGGCAGAAGGACGGGACTGAGAAGACCCCGCGTGCGACACAGCGCGTCGGTGCGTGACGTAAGCAGGGACCGCAACGACACAGCGCGTCGTCGCGTGTCGGAAGCAGGGGCCGCCGACAGAGAAGCGAGCATACCCAAGCAACCAGCTGAAACAACCCCGACGTATATAGCGCAGAGTACAACAAACCCTGACGAATATCCAAGGGGGCCGGCCGGCAGAACGAGGACCGCACTGTCGGGCGTCGCCGAGTTGCCGTGCACAAAACAGCCTTCAGCTCGGGAACCAAAGACACCGCGAGCCGAAGGTGGACCCGCAGAACGCGGTCCAAACCCTCGCGAAGAGCGCCTGGCGCAGACGCCCCGAAAAGCCACAGGCGGGGAACAGACGGCTGGAGGGAACCGAAAGACAAGACAATAAGTCCGTCACCCTCTGTCGCAAGGGAAAAACCGTGGCGACAGAGGCCTGATCCGGGTGAGAGAAGAACAGGGTAGCAATAGAACAAAGTTCAAGAACGGGCACGCTCATCCAGGACCAGAACACGCCGGCCAACCCGCCGACAGACACAAGAGGAGGCAAAAGCAGGGACGACTCCGGGGGAGGGACCGAAGGAGAGCCGTCGACGGAACGGTGTGGAGGCGAAGGCCTCAGCAAACCAGGCCTCCAATGGGAGAGGGAGACCGAGCAAGACGGCGAAGCCAGGCGTATCGGCGTCGCACAAACCTGACCCATAGGAGGACAGACCCGTCAACACAGCCAGGGACTGAACAGCCGGAAGGACGGCAGGGCGGCAGAAGTCTGTGGATGCCAACAGCATCTGGTGTTCCCAGGCGGTCACCCATCCAAGTACTAACCAGACCCTACGTTGCGTAACGTCGCTGATCGGACGAGAAGCGGTGCAGTCAACGTGGTATGGCCGTTGGCTGACCAGAGCGTAGGCCTGCAGAAGGAAGGTGGACCGTAGCAGGGGTAGGGAGGGTGAGGCGCTGAGGGCGAGACACCGCCAAGAAGCGCGAGAAGAGGGAGGCTTCCATCGACTCCAAGCACCCGTCGAAGCGTGACACAACCCAGCCCTGCAAGCCGACAAACGAACCGAGAGAGGCGACCCCCCCCCCCAAAATGGTCGGCCCGCAGGGGCAAACGTGAGCGGGAGCGAGACCCACGACACGAACCAGCAGCGGCGCGGCCCAAGGAAGGCGAGCGACGACGGTCGTGTCGCCGTAGAGGGACCCGTCCCCGATCACGAACGGCCGAGGGGGAAACAGCACCATCCCCCTCTTCCAGCGACACGACAACTCCCGAGAAAGGGGGACCCCGAAACCTCACCGAGGCAAGAGGAGGGGCACCCCCCAGGCGAGACGGGAAGTGAAGGGCAGGAAGAGAAGAAGGAGGAGGAGCAGGACGACGGGAGGGGGAAGGCTGGCCGGGTGAAAGGAGGCCAGAAGGAGCCGCGGGGGGAAACAGAGCAAGGACCCCCGGGGCTGAGAGAACAGGGCGGCCCGACACCGAGGCGGAGGAGGGAGGGACCCCCACCGTGGGACGAGACCGTGAAGGAAGAAGAGGCACTGAAGCAGGTGAAGTAGGAGAAGCAACGACACCCAGGCGGACCCTCCTGGACAGTGTAGGAGGGAGCAGAGGGCCAGCGACAGCACGAACAACCGCGCGCGGAGAGGACAACGTAAGAGGAAGTCGTCTGGGCTAGGAAAGCGGGCGGAAGGGAGGAGAGCCCCTATCCGTAGAGGCCAGGGGAGGGCGCACAGGGGCAGAGCCGCTAACCCCGGCCTCAGGGCGAGAACCAAGACGAGGGCGACGGGCGACGTCAAGGCAATCAGGAGGACGACGAGGGGCAGGAGCGAGGCGAGCGAGAGCGTGGACGGAGCCGGGGAACCCCCCGAACGATGGGACGACCAGCCGCGGGACCCAGGGGAGAGGGCCCGAGCAGGGAGAGCGCCAGGTGAACGGCCTTCAGTCGGGTCAGGGATACCCAGGGTGACGCGGATCCGGTCGGCAACAAAGGCCGGGGAACGGCGGCCCACAGTCCCAATGTGGCGGGAGACCATCGGCCACACCGACGGAAGGGAAGCAGAGGCCACAGCCGCCGCCGAGGAACCAGGGCCATGGAGCAGCACAACCACCAGGGCCAGACACAGGTCACACAGAGCAGGGAGGTAGGCCGTAGAGGACACAAAGAGCGAGTGGCGCAAGCAGGACTTGTGGCTCACCAAGCACGGGGAGCGACAACCAAGGCGAAAGCAAAGCAGCCGACCAGCACGAGAAGAACACACACCAGAATCAGCACGTCGAAGGAGTAAGTGGAGAGAATGTCCAAGAAGATCCAGGGAAGGAGCATGGGGAAAACAGGAACACACATGCAAACAGGTATCCGTACTCACCCTAAACTGGGAGCACAGAGGTAGGTGAGGAGGGCGGCCGAGGCGGAAGAGCACCAGCAGAACCCTAAACTGGGAGCACAGAGGTAGGTGAGGAGGGCGGCCGAGGCGGAAGAGCACCAGCAGAACCTGCAAAGATGGAGAAAGTGTTAACCACCACTCAACATCTTACATGCAGGGCCTATAACACCAGTAAAGTGCATACACCAATATAGTATCAGGCAACAACATGACATAAAAAAGGTCAACAGTGAAAGCCAACTATAACCGCAAATTTGCGGGCCAATGGAGGTATAACCGTACCGACACAACCCCCCCACATCTCTGCGGGACCCCCCAGCGATCTCCGCAAATTTGCGGGGAGCCGAAATGTCCCAGAGGACCGATTCGAGCACACCGCAAATTTGCGGGACCGGCCGAGATGGTCCGATGCCGAAAAAGCGAGAGGAGCGTCTAGGAAAACCAAAAAAAAGCCCGCAAACAAGCGTCAACTCCTTATGAACTCCAAGCGACGATGACCATCAAGCTGAGCAGTGCCTTCCTTGATAATATCCTGACTCAACCGGTCAAGGGAGAGGCAAGGAAGACACACCAGGGGAGAGGAGGCACATCCCCCAGGAACCACCCAACCCACAGAGATAGAGCAAAGCCCATGAGGAGAAGTGGCAAGTTGGGTGGTTTGGCACAAACAGGGGCCCCCGTGGGGTACCCCAGGATTGGGCAAAAGGCTAGGAAAGGATGGAGGTGAAAACAGGAAGGGAACACAAAAACCAATAAATGAAACTGGCGAGAAAAAGGGTGGCCTAGCCGTGAGTAGAGAATGTGTCAGGGGCGAAAAACCCTGTGGTGTGAGGGAGAGGCCCCCGTGGGGTACCCCTGGATATCACGAACCACCAAGCGCCCAGGCCCTTGAGACACAGTGAAGGCTCGAAAGGGGGGACTCGGGAATAACGCTATGTATGCGGCCGACACAAACCCTACAAACAGCACCGCCACCACGAAATCTCATATTGTGAACCAACTGTACACCTAGGCTATGAAAAAAAATGAGAACTCATAGGGGCATAGCAATTCCTGAATGAGAAAACGAGCTAGGCTAAATGAAGCTAAAAGCTAAACCATGCCCAGACTAACAGGAAAAAAGAATATGAAAAGATAAAGAATGAAAAACATATACGAGGAACGCCAGGCGCCCCCGTACCTTCGGTAAGCTATTTCCACACGCGTCTCCATTATACACACTTAGGAGCCCATTTACGTGTGCCCTAGATCACGTAACATCTGTCTAACAAAAAAGAAGGCCAGAAAAGCCGAAACTAACCTAAACAGGGTGAATTAAAGGAGCACAACAAAAGCGACTTCATTCAATGGAGCGCGTGAAAAAAATGATAACAAGAGAGGGTCGCTCATGCGCACGTTCGACAGGGATCTGCACATGACGGAACACGGGATGGGCCTTAAGCGGTAACTAAGGTAAACCCCTTTTTCTTCTCTTCTATGCTTTTTTCACCTTCGGTGGTAGTTTTGGTTAATGTACAACGTCTCCTAGAGCAAAATAAGGAGTAGACTCTAGAGGTTTTCTTTTTAACCGCGGTTGGAATGACGACATAGCAGTCAAAATAGACAAGTCGTCATTGCAATTAGGTTAATAGCCTTGACGTTGGATTTTCCAAGACTACTAACAAATCAGTGCATGGATATATAATGGCTTCGATTTCGTAGCGCAGCAAGGCCCCCGTCCGCTCTCCAGCATGGCGACCAGCGCACTGAACCTCTCCTCCATGTTTCGAGAGACCTCTGCAGCGCTGCCAAAGGCAAATGTAGTGCGCCACTGCTCATAATTTTAGCGAGTATTTGCCGATGTCTTTGGTAGCGACGCGGGTTAATCCTGCGCGCCATGAAACTCATTCTGGTATCACTTTGCAGCAAATTTCTTCTAGCTTTTGGCTGAATATATTTAATTTCATCCAGATACTTGCTTAATCATTCAGGAATGCATGAACGAGCCCTAATATGGCGGAAATATGCCCGCAGAGAAAGTGTTAAGGGTGTCAAATGTCAAACCAACTCAATCCTGCTTTTACACTGGTTTGAAGTGAAGAACTGGTTTGAGGAAGTGAAAAGTTAATCCGATTCGGGCTTTAAGTACTGTATACAGTACAGTATATCTGAAAGCAAGTCATCAACTGGCAAGTGTAAACAAAATCTATCGGTCTAAATGTAGTCTTAAGATAGACCAAAGTAAAGTCATTCATGATCATTCGAAATTGAGCTTTTGTGTATTTATACCAAAACAAGTGAGTTTTGATAGGCTACTAATGAGAGTGTGAAAATTGTAAATATGTTCTAATATACTACAGTACAGTACTACCCTCTTAACCCGTGCAGTACCAGGGACGTCCTTTTTGTCATATTCTGGCAATTATTTGACTATTATATTCAGCTTAGGAAGGACCTCTAGCAATAATATGACTTCAAACTATCTCAACCAACCCTTTCTACTACCACAGATCCTTCCTAAGCTGCATAATATCGTCTAAATAGTGCTAGAATAATATAAAACACACATCGCGGGTACAATCGGGAGTATTAAGTGTTATTGGTATCTTTATAGTTGTTGTTGTTCCCTAAGCTGCCTGGCCGAACAGCCCCGAGTCCCTGAGGAAGGCCATGGCCATGATCGGGCTTTCGCACAGAGCTCTCATTGAGTGTAGATTGTGTTGTTGGCGTAAGTGGTTGTGTGAAATGCAGTCTTCTATGATGTGTTTAATGGTATGGGGTGCTGTGTTACATCCCGGGCAGGCGTCGACAACGGAGTCATCCAGTCTCTTCTGATAGCTCAGGAGAGCTGGATGGTGTCCGCATCTCAGCCTGGCCAGGTGGACTCTGTCCTCGCGAGGAAGGGAGGATTCGGAAGGATGGATTTCGGGAGGTCGTGCATGCAGCTGCGTGTTGTCTGTGAGTGAGTGGATGGATCGGTGAGAGATATGAGTATGGATGTGCTTCTGGAAGTTGGTTCGGGGTGGGCAGGGAGGGAGAGAGGACAATAATTGTTACTGGGAAAAGTGCTTATCCCTCAAAGTATTAGTCAGTGTCCGAAACTTTTTGAAATATCTGACAACAATTATTAACCTCGTCCGTACTCAAAGGGTTAAGGGATGTAATTTCTCCGCAGACTGAGAGAAGCCGAGTGGAGTTTTGTGCGCGGATGGAGGAAGATGGCCGCTGTGAACCAAAATAAGAAACTAGAACTAGATCTGGTGGAACTGGAGCCACTCATGGAACAAACAGCATCAGACACACAGGTAATATTTTTATTAACATCGTTCTTAACACCAATAACCCCCTCATGAAATTAATGAAAGTGTTATACCAAGTTTTTACTGGGGTTGTATTGACTTAATAGGTAGGTTCTTACTCGACTGGAGAAGATGAGAACACACAAGAGCACAAGCACGAAGGTAATAGAGGATAATATAACGCAGAGTACAAACATAGGTTATTCTTATTCACACAAAATCATATGGGTAGAGATGCAATGTTACATAAGACAGGGATAGGTTCTAAATAGCAGCACGATCAAGGATCCTCTAGGCGTCTCAAGGGGAAGATATAGGCAGGTTCCGACGATCTTTGAAAACGTTGCTGCCTGGTATTCCCTACGACGTCCTGGTCCGTGAGGGTGGTCCTGTCGTGTGAAAGTGACAGAAGGTAGGGGTAGACTTCCTTGTAGATCTTCTGAAGACTGTAGAGGTGAGGGACTTGCATGAAAACGAGCCGTTACACCAGTGTCGCTCTCATATCATGGGATTAAATTAAGGAGCCATTTCACCAGTGTCTTACGCTCTTTCTTACAATCCAGACCTAGACTTCTAACGGTGACAGAAGGTAGGGGAAGACTTCCTTGTAGATCTTCTGAAGACTGTAGAGGTGAGGGCCTTACATGAAAACGAGCCGTTACACCAGTGTCTTACGCTCTCGTATCATGGGATTAAAGTAAGGAGCCGTTTCACCAGTGTCCTACGCTCTCTCTTACAATCCAGACCTAGACTTCTATGCGAGTCTCTAGAGGAACTTATATGATGGAATTATTTGGATAGTTACGAAAACGAGCCGTTACACCAGTGTATGCTCTCATATCGTAAGGACTAAGTAGGGAGTTGTTACACCAGTGTCTTACACCCTCCACTACAAGTCCTGACTGAGAAGGAAGCCGTTTCACCAGTGTCTTACGCTCTTCTAACCAGCCTTACTATGTTTGTAGGTTTACTAGAACTAGAACATTTGTCAGTACTGCATACTCTAATTATACTAAATCCTGTACCAAGACAATGTAAAGATGTTGGGTGGTCACCGGTGTGGTCCAACAAGAGTACGAGCATATCAAAGGTACCTTCGAGAAATGCGTCGAGTGTCTTACTCCCTCAAGGTAATTTCTCGGTTATTATCCCAAGTCTTCCAGATACCTAGTCTGCCGGTACGATCTAGAGTATCTTTTCAACTGTACTGCTTATGGATTTGGCTGGAGAGGTCTTACCAGTTCCATCGTTCTTCCCGGCTGCGCATCTCGGGTCTAGAAGGGCGGTTGTGCTTAGAGAAAGGTCTGATAGTCATGAAATTCAGTGATAGGAGAGGCTGGGAATGCGAAATCCCCCGGATGAATAACAGGGGTGCTATGGGCTCTCTGCGAGAGGGCTGGTTATCACACAGAGGCCCACGTCTCTTCAACAAACTCTCATGGCGAGTAAGAGACATGAGGGACATCTCGTTAGACAACTTCAAGAGAGCCCTCGATGTCGAACTGCAAAAAGTGCCAGACGAGCCCATCCTCGCGAGGGAGCGAGCTGTCGCTTCAAACAGTCTACTACACCAAAATCACCACCCATAACGAGGGGCGCCGCGCTCCTTGGTGCCGCTAGAAGAGTGGCGAACACATCAAAAGTATCAAAAGTATCAAGTAAGTATGTTGATGGTGGTAGCCCTTCTCAGAATTTGCGCCACGGCGGTGGTGCGTCTCCGAGCAAGATGGGCGCGTGGTGATTTGAGTTTTATGGAAGATTTTTCTTCCCTGACGTTGGTAGTGGACTTCTGGTTTCCCTGGTGGTGTTGGTTGTTAATCCCACGGTTATGTCCTTTCCTGGGGTCGGGAAAAGTGGCGAGGTGATGGTGGCGACTTGAGCCTGATGTGGTGAGGAGGCTTTTAAATCCTTTTTCCTTGGTGGGGTGGTGACAGGAGTTGTTTTGATGCAGCTGCTTTCATCTCCTATTTTGCTTTTATCCCCCATCGCAGTCTCATCTCCGGGGTAATAGCCACGACCTCGAGGCTGGATTACGAAGCACCAGATGTCCCCCCCCTGGCGGGTAAACGTGGTAAACGTGTGGCGCCCTCCCAGATACGCCCACCATGCTTGGGAGCGGGCGTCTGCAAGTCGAGAGGTGTTGGCGTATACGGTGATGTTTGAATACTCCAGGCTAGTTTCGAGCTCGTCCCGAAACCTGATGGTGAACAGTGAGTTGGTTTTCTCTCCCCATTTCAGCTTCTTGATATAGGGAAGTCCAGGGTTGTTGCCGGAGTTGGAGACAGGTACAGTAGATGAGCCAGGTATGATGGTTGGGGATTGGCGAGTTGTGCCAGTTGCACCCGCTATTCTGAGTGCTGGTGCTCGTAGGAGTGCAGGAAATGATTTTAAAGTATGAGCAAGTAGAGGAGAAGGTGGAGAACTTGAAGATGGTGTAGAAGTTGGGGAAAAACGAGTGGGGGGGGGGTTTTGAAAGACGGCCTGATCTTGTGCGAACAGGTGAGAGGTGGAAAAGAGGAGGCAGGTAGGCACCACCACTGGGCCTGGGGATTTTTGGGAGGGTTAAATTCCCTTCACACCCAGCATGTCATTGGTGGCAGTCACGGAACGTGATCTGGTAGCTAGATAAAGCACCCATCATGCGGACCCTAAGAATACAGTCTGGCCTGCCAATACGCGAGAATATGGGCGACACGCGAGGGCGCGGAATGAAAATTCGCGTATTAGCAATAGAGTATTATATGGGAATAAATCTATATGGGCGGCACTGACTCCAAGTTGTCTACTTTAGGCCTATTTATCTCCGTCAATTGCCACAAAAGGTACATATATGTATACATAAACATCCAAATCATAAGAAAATATAACAATAATAATAAACTCACCTTAAAATTAACAGTAACTGTAGATATGAAGGGTGGGGGCTCCGAGGCAGGCCCCCTCCGAGGCAGGGCGAGTTCAGCTAATGTGCCCCGGCCCCGGCCCCAGCCCCGGCCCCGGCCCCGGCCCCGGCATCATCATCGTCCGACGAACTATCCCTGGCATCTAGCACTCTGTTGAGGGCCAGGCGCCTTTGTTCCACCTGAACCTCCCTCATGAAGTCACCAAAATCATCGTCGGGCATGTCAACCTGAGCAGCCGAGCCTGCCGAGGTCGAAGGTTGGGGTTCGTCATCATCTTCTTGTTGAGGTTCTTGGCGGGCAAGGAATCACGATGGTGTTGATCTTTTCTCGGTTAGCCCAGATCGTTCTAACTGTCGATTCCGCTAAACCCATTGCTCGACCGATGGCTGAGTTTCCTTCTCCTTTTTCTTTTCTTTTGATGACTTCCAGCTTCATTTGGTGGGTGATAAGTTTGTTCTTGCGAGGGGGCATGATGATGGGGGCAAAAAACTATATCACTGCACACGAGTCGGACTGCTGTTGCGCGAGCGTGGACTGAGGGTAGACTGGCGTATCCCACAATGCCCTGCGTGCCTAGATGCGCAGATGGATGCGCGGAATGGTGGGGGGCCTCGTGTATTAGCTGAACTCCCCGGAATTGCCCTTATATCGGCGCCGGATTCGCGTTTTAAAGGTACATCACGCGTTTTGAAAGTTTTGGGTATGATTCGACCCCCTCCTCGCGTATAAGGTGAATCGCGTATTAAAAGCTCGCGTATTGGCAGGTCAGACTGTATTAAGATTGCTGAGGTGATGTGGCTACGATACCTTACGACCTTAAAAGAAGCTAGGGACTAGTACCAGCCATCTGTCTGTGTCGGGGTTGTCGACACACCAGGCCGACGTCTTTGCGTTGAAGTCACCACCCAGGATGATGGGTTGGGTGTTTGTGATCTGTTGTAATTGTGGTCTGTATTCATTTGGTACTGTAGGGGATGTTTGGGGAGGGATGTATGTGTTTATGATGGTTATGTTGGAGTTGTTGCCAGTGCGTATTTTAATTGATTGTATTTCTGTTGTGTTATCATTTGGGGGGGAGGAGGGATTTGGTATGTACACTGGTGACTATGTATGATATTTCTTTGTGTACCAGGGTGATGAGTCCACCGCCGCCGCCGACGGCCCGGTCTTGTCTAATGGTGGTGAAATCATGAAATGTAGGTGTTTTTTGTGTTGTGCAGAGTTTTGTTTCTTGTAAGATGGCAATGTGTATGTTGTGTTGTTTGATGAAGTGTGAGAGTTTGTGTTTCTTTGTGTTGATGCCATCTATGTTTAATTGGAGAATGTTAATGTTATGTGCACAATTTATGTTGGGTGCTGCTGCACGAGGATGGGGTGGGGGTGAGGGTGGGTTGGGAGGGGTGAGGTGGGGGTGGGGATTGGGGTGCAGGAGATCAGGGTGAGAATGGATTAGGTTGGGGTGTGGTGTGTTGAGTTGAGTTGAGGATGTGGATGGTATGGGAAGGTTAGGTGGGTTGGGGAGGAGAGGTGGACGGGTTTTAGGGGGGGGGGGGAGTGGATGGTATGGGAATGTTAGGGGGGTTGGGGAGGAGAGGTGGTCGGGTTTTAGGGGAGGGATTTGACTGGGAGAGGGAGGGGCATGAGGAACAGGTCCAGGTGTTCATTTAGTGTTTCTTGGAGGCAAGTGTTGTGCAGGTGAAATGAGTTGAAAGAGTGACAGGGCCAAAACCAAGGAATGTTCAAGCCAAAATGCCTGGACACACAGAGTTTGAAGCAATTTAAGTCATACGATGAGAGGAAGATGGATTCAGGGAGAGACTTCCAGAGCTCAGCTGTTGATAGTAGAAGGTTTGGGAATATTGTTTCACTCTTGGATTGGAGAGTTGCACAGAGTAGGGATGGGATTGTGTTGCAAGACGGGTGCTATGTACCGTACTCTATGTAGAGGAGGTGGTATACACTGAGAGAGCTCTGAGGAACATTGATTATTGTAATAGCGGTAGAATAGCGAGAGAGATGCAACACTGCGGCGAAGAGAGAGAGAGATTGTAAAGAGTCAGTGAGTGCACGTGAGTTAATGAGACGAAAGGCTTTCTTTTCTACTTTGTCGAGAAGTGCTGTGTGAAAGGGTCCTCCCCACATATGCGAACAATGCTCAATTCATGGATGCACTGGGCTCCTGAATAGAGCAAGAAGCTGTGCAGGGGTAAAGAACTCCCGGATGCGGTTGAGCACACCCAGCTTCTGGGAAGCTGTTTTAGCAAGGGTGGTAATATGGTCCTTCCAAGTGAGATCAGGAGAAAACGAGACTCCTAGAATACTGAGAGGAGATGAAGGATTGATTTGTGTTTTGTTGAAGTATAAGGGATAGTCCTGTGGGAGCTCTTTACGGGTAGATAAATGGAGAAATTGGGTTTTGGAAGCATTGAAAGCAACAAGATTTTCTCTGCCCCAAATGGAAATGGTTGATAGGTCAGAAATTAAGTTTTTTATGGCATCATCACATGATATTTTGAATGCTTGATTGCTGGGGGTTTCTGGAAAACTGGATGAATAGTGTAAGGTAGAGTCATCAGCATATGAATGGATAGGACTGGAGGTACAGTTAAGATCATTAATGAATATTAGAAAGAGAATTGGAGATAGGACAGAACCCTGAGGAACACCGGAGTTGATAGGCTGAGGAAGTGAACGATGGTTGTCCACAACCGCAGCTACGGAACGGACAGAAAGGAAATTAGAGACAAAGGCACAGATGGAGGGATAGAAACCGAAGGAGGGTAGTTTAGAGATTTGTGCCAGACTCTGTCGAAGGCCTTTAATATGTCTAGCGCAATAGAAAAGGTCTCACCGAATTCTCGGAAGGAGGATGACCAAGAGTTAGTAAGATATGAAAGAAGATCACCAGTAGAGCGACCCTTAAGGAAGCCATACTGGCGATCTGAGAGTAGATTATGAGAAGAGAGATGCTTAAGAAATTTTGAAGAATAGTTTCAAAAACTTTGGAGATGCAAGAAATGAGAGCAATTGGACGATAGTTGGAGGGTTGAGAGTGGTCACCCTTCTTTGGGACAGGTTGAATGAGAGCAAACTTCCAGCAAGAAAGGAAGACGTTAGAGGAGTGACAGAGATGGAAGAGTTTGCCTAGGCAGGGAGTCAGCACGGGAGCACAGTTTTTGAGTACAACAGGAGGAACAACATCTCGACCGTACGCCTTCTTAGTATTAAGCCCAGAGAGGGTAGAAAGTACATCTTTAGAAAAGATTAGGATATTAGGCATGAGTAAGTGAGAGGGGGGTGGATAGGGAGGAATAGCATCGGAATCATCCAAGGTGGAGTTTCTAGTGAAAGCTTGGGCGGAGAGTTTAGCTTTGTCAGAGGAAGAAGTGAAGGTAGTGCTGTCAGAGTGGAAAAGGTGAGGGAAAGATAAGGAAGATAAATTGTTGGAGAGGTTTTTGGCTAAATGCCAGAAAGCTTGGGAAGAGCTAGAGTTGGATAGTTCAGTGCATTTATTATTGATGAAAGAGTGTTTGGCGAGTCGAAGAACAGATTTCCGGGCAGAAACATAGGAAGAAATAGATTCTTGAGTTTGAAGTCGATGGTACCGTTTGAATGCTTCCTCCTTGTTGCGGACAGTAGTAGAACAAGCGTGAGTAAACCAAGATTGTTTTGCATTTGTCTGAGAGAAAGAAAATGGAATGTACGCTTCCATGCCCGAGAGGATTATCCCGGTAATGCGTTCAGCATTCTCCGAGTGTCCCCGGCCACGGAAGCAAATAAACATTCCATGGGAAATCAAAGAAGTAGCCTACTGCCAGAGAGCTTCCCAGTTGGCAGCGCCAAAGTGCCACAACCGCTGCCGGCTGGGAGGATCGGGTGGCCATACAGGAGAGATAGGACAGATGATAAAGATAAGTTTAAGGTCGGAGGAGCCCAAAGGAGAGAAAAGATTAACAGTATAAGAGGAAGGATTAGAAGTTAGAAACAAGTAAAAAATGTTGGACCGATTTCCGAAGCGATCCAGGATACGGGAGGGTTGCTGGACCAGCTGCTCTAGGTCATTTAGGATAGAAAAGATGTAGGCTTGTTCACCAGGTTGGTCAGTGGTATGATAGGAGAGCCATTGACGGTGGTGAACGTTGAAATCTGCTAAGATGGAGATTTCTGAGAAAGGAGAGATGGATAGAATGTGTTCCACTTTAGAGTTAAAATAGTCAAAGAATTTGGGAAAGTCAGTAGAGTTAGGGGAAAGATAGACAGCACAGAAATATTTACTATGAGAATGGCAGGATAGGGATAGTTTGAGCCATAAAGTTGAGAATTCAGAGGAGTCAAAATCGGGAACACCAAAGCAAGTGAGTTTGTTGTGCACGTACAGTATACACAATATCCGTATTTGGCTTTGAAACTAGGATAGAGAAAGTAGGAGGGTACAGAGAAGGGGCTGCTGGCAGTTGCTTCAGACACCTGTCTTGGTAGTGTAATGGTTAGAGTGTTAAAGATCTGGATGTGGTATCCCAGGTTCGAATCCCGGTAGGATCATATTCTTTCATTAATTTCATTGGGAAGAGTTTGGTGTTGGTAGTGAAATTAATTAATTAGATTATGGATACTTAGTAATTAAGGGTAGATTTCCACTTGAAGGATTTATTTTATTGACCTCTTTCTCCTCATTATTAGCCCCATTGTTTTGAGATTTTAAGACGTTCGCCCCATTAGTTTGGTGATTTTAAGAACTTTCGCCCCTTTTCTGTCAGTTTTAAGACCTTTGGTGTCATTTAGGTGTGGATTTTTTCCTGGCGAGCTATAGCGAGCCTGTAGTTCAACACTTACGATGAAGGGATATTTCCGCCATATTAGGGCTCATTCAGGCACTCCTGATTGATTAGGCTAGTGTCTGAATTAAATTAAATGTATTCAGGCGAAACCTAGAAGAAAATGGCTTCAAAATGACACCAAAACGAGCTTCGTAGCTTGCGGGGTTCACCCGCAGCGCTACCATAGACATTCGCTAAAATGAGCAATTATTGTTAATGTCGCGCTACATTTGCCTTTGGCAGCATTGTATATCTAGCGAGACTCTGACTCAGAGCCTCGATTTTACAGGCTTTAACGAGGCTTAAAAGCCTGTAAATTGCCATGGCGTTCGGGAACGTCTAGTGCAGGGAAAGGGTTAAGAGAAACCGGCCTTATTCTACAACTTGAGATGGTTCGGCCATATGGAACGTATGGAAAGCGAGAGAATGACTAAGAGGGTGTACGAGAGCGAGGTGGAGGGACAGAGGGGGAGAGGCAGACCGAATATGAGGTGGAAGGATGGAGTGAGGAACTACATGAATGAAGGCGGTGCTGGTTGGGGGGAGGGGCGTCGACTGACTGGGGGCGGTTCGTTCGTGGCCACCCCTTCGGGGATCACGGCGTCAGGCAATAGATAGATAGATAGATAGATAGATCTTGAAAGAGGGTCAAGGGGGTGTTTTTTAAGCTTGAGGGAGATCTAGGGAGGAAACTAAAAATAATTATAAAAAATAAATAAATTAGCAAATAATCTGCCCATCCCCCCTTACTTAAGTACCATATACAGTATGTGGGTAGGTACTGGAGGATATCACTGCTCTGCAACTGGTGGTGTTCCGGATGGCATGTATTGTGCTACAGACTCTGCTGCTACTGGTGTACTCCGGTCAACCAGTCTTCCCAAGGGGCCACCGCTGCATGCTGGTCTTAAGTACCATATACAGTATGTGGGTAGGTACTGGAGGATATCACTGCTCTGCAACTGGTGGTGTTCCGGATGGCATGTATTGTGCTACAGACTCTGCTGCTACTGGTGTACTCCGGTCAACCAGTCTTCCCAAGGGGCCACCGCTGCATGCTGGTCTTAAGTACCATATACAGTATGTGGGTAGGTACTGGAGGATATCACTGCTCTGCAACTGGTGGTGTTCCGGATGGCATGTATTGTGCTACAGACTCTGCTGCTACTGGTGTACTCCGGTCAACCAGTCTTCCCAAGGGGCCACCGCTGCATGCTGGTCTTAAGTACCATATACAGTATGTGGGTAGGTACTGGAGGATATCACTGCTCTGCAACTGGTGGTGTTCCGGATGGCATGTATTGTGCTACAGATTCTGCTGCTACTGGTGTACTCCGGTCAACCAGTCTTCCCAAGGGGCCACCGCTGCATGCTGGTCTTAAGTACCATATACAGTATGTGGGTAGGTACTGGAGGATATCACTGCTCTGCAACTGGTGGTGTTCCGGATGGCATGTATTGTGCTACAGACTCTGCTGCTACTGGTGTACTCCGGTCAACCAGTCTTCCCAAGGGGCCACCGCTGCATGCTGGTCTTAAGGGGAGCGTCCAGCTTTACTCTAGAACGTGTCAGTGGATTTTGTCTGTATTTCATAAGATTTTGTACACGTATAGGGGACCTAACAACTAAGAAATTTCCAAAATTTTAATTCTCTAGGACAATTATTTTTTGAGTTAGGTGTGTAAATTTATGACTTTTTGTAAAATCAAAATCTCATTTAAATGTTGTTGCTTGATTGTTTTAATGCATTGGGGGTACTAACAATAGGTGTAGTTTTAATTGTACGTCGATACTTTTTCAATTTTGTATCTAATTGTAGAATTAGGGCATTTACAATTAGGTACAAATTAGGTACAAATTAGGTGACAAATGTCTCGGGGTTGTGTGTCGAAATGGGAAAGAAATAAAAACAAATGGCGACGTCGAGTTGTAGAGAATTTCATGCCCTTTCCAATGACACCAGAAACATTGTTGTAGCATGTTTGGTTACGTCAGAATTGCGCCGACAAGTGAACTTTCTTACGTGAGGTACTAAGGCACGAGAGCTGTTGCAAGCCAGCCGGCCAGCCGCAACCTACCTCTCTCGCGGCTTGGACCACACTGCTCTTTCTCCTCCACTACCACCACACCCTTCGTTGTTACCCGGGTTGAGTACCAGATACTGTTAGGCAAAATATCTAAGAACGTCATATTTTCACCAAAAATTCATGGTTTTAGTTTTTTTGTTTTGCAGATCCGAAACCCATAATGCATTTTCTACGCGTCTGCGCGACCCGCGACCCGCGAAAACTTTAAACTAGCCCAGAAATAACATGCTTCCAGACGGAATATTGCCTCAGGATTTTAACTGAAGACAGAGGGATGGGTGATGATGCCATATATCGGGTTGCGCAATATTGCCGTTTTGAGCACTATTACGAGTATGAGCCGGACGCCCCCCTTAAGTACCATATACAGTATGTGGGTAGGTACTGGAGGATATCACTGCTCTGCAACTGGTGGTGTTCCGGATGGCATGTATTGTGCTACAGACTCTGCTGCTACTGGTGTACTCCGGTCAACCAGTCTTCCCAAGGGGCCACCGCTGCATGCTGGTCTTAAGTACCATATACAGTATGTGGGTAGGTACTGGAGGATATCACTGCTCTGCAACTGGTGGTGTTCCGGATGGCATGTATTGTGCTACAGACTCTGCTGCTACTGGTGTACTCCGGTCAACCAGTCTTCCCAAGGGGCCACCGCTGCATGCTGGTCTTAAGTACCATATACAGTATGTGGGTAGGTACTGGAGGATATCACTGCTCTGCAACTGGTGGTGTTCCGGATGGCATGTATTGTGCTACAGACTCTGCTGCTACTGGTGTACTCCGGTCAACCAGTCTTCCCAAGGGGCCACCGCTGCGTGCTGGTCTTAAGTACCATATACAGTATGTGGGTAGGTACTGGAGGATATCACTGCTCTGCAACTGGTGGTGTTCCGGATGGCATGTATTGTGCTACAGACTCTGCTGCTACTGGTGTACTCCGGTCAACCAGTCTTCCCAAGGGGCCACCGCTGCGTGCTGGTCTTAAGTACCATATACAGTATGTGGGTAGGTACTGGAGGATATCACTGCTCTGCAACTGGTGGTGTTCCGGATGGCATGTATTGTGCTACAGACTCTGCTGCTACTGGTGTACTCCGGTCAACCAGTCTTCCCAAGGGGCCACCGCTGCGTGCTGGTCTTAAGTACCATATACAGTATGTGGGTAGGTACTGGAGGATATCACTGCTCTGCAACTGGTGGTGTTCCGGATGGCATGTATTGTGCTACAGACTCTGCTGCTACTGGTGTACTCCGGTCAACCAGTCTTCCCAAGGGGCCACCGCTGCGTGCTGGTCTTAAGTACCATATACAGTATGTGGGTAGGTACTGGAGGATATCACTGCTCTGCAACTGGTGGTGTTCCGGATGGCATGTATTGTGCTACAGACTCTGCTGCTACTGGTGTACTCCGGTCAACCAGTCTTCCCAAGGGGCCACCGCTGCGTGCTGGTCTTAAGTACCATATACAGTATGTGGGTAGGTACTGGAGGATATCACTGCTCTGCAACTGGTGGTGTTCCGGATGGCATGTATTGTGCTACAGACTCTGCTGCTACTGGTGTACTCCGGTTAACCAGTCTTCCCAAGGGGCCACCGCTGCATGCTGGTCTTAAGTACCATATACAGTATGTGGGTAGGTACTGGAGGATATCACTGCTCTGCAACTGGTGGTGTTCCGGATGGCATGTATTGTGCTACAGACTCTGCTGCTACTGGTGTACTCCGGTCAACCAGTCTTCCCAAGGGGCCACCGCTGCATGCTGGTCTTAAGTACCATATACAGTATGTGGGTAGGTACTGGAGGATATCACTGCTCTGCAACTGGTGGTGTTCCGGATGGCATGTATTGTGCTACAGACTCTGCTGCTACTGGTGTACTCCGGTCAACCAGTCTTCCCAAGGGGCCACCGCTGCATGCTGGTCTTAAGTACCATATACAGTATGTGGGTAGGTACTGGAGGATATCACTGCTCTGCAACTGGTGGTGTTCCGGATGGCATGTATTGTGCTACAGACTCTGCTGCTACTGGTGTACTCCGGTCAACCAGTCTTCCCAAGGGGCCACCGCTGCGTGCTGGTCTTAAGTACCATATACAGTATGTGGGTAGGTACTGGAGGATATCACTGCTCTGCAACTGGTGGTGTTCCGGATGGCATGTATTGTGCTACAGACTCTGCTGCTACTGGTGTACTCCGGTCAACCAGTCTTCCCAAGGGGCCACCGCTGCGTGCTGGTCTTAAGTACCATATACAGTATGTGGGTAGGTACTGGAGGATATCACTGCTCTGCAACTGGTGGTGTTCCGGATGGCATGTATTGTGCTACAGACTCTGCTGCTACTGGTGTACTCCGGTCAACCAGTCTTCCCAAGGGGCCACCGCTGCGTGCTGGTCTTAAGTACCATATACAGTATGTGGGTAGGTACTGGAGGATATCACTGCTCTGCAACTGGTGGTGTTCCGGATGGCATGTATTGTGCTACAGACTCTGCTGCTACTGGTGTACTCCGGTCAACCAGTCTTCCCAAGGGGCCACCGCTGCGTGCTGGTCTTAAGTACCATATACAGTATGTGGGTAGGTACTGGAGGATATCACTGCTCTGCAACTGGTGGTGTTCCGGATGGCATGTATTGTGCTACAGACTCTGCTGCTACTGGTGTACTCCGGTCAACCAGTCTTCCCAAGGGGCCACCGCTGTGTGCTGGTCTTAAGTACCATATACAGTATGTGGGTAGGTACTGGAGGATATCACTGCTCTGCAACTGGTGGTGTTCCGGATGGCATGTATTGTGCTACAGACTCTGCTGCTACTGGTGTACTCCGGTCAACCAGTCTTCCCAAGGGGCCACCGCTGCGTGCTGGTCTTAAGTACCATATACAGTATGTGGGTAGGTACTGGAGGATATCACTGCTCTGCAACTGGTGGTGTTCCGGATGGCATGTATTGTGCTACAGACTCTGCTGCTACTGGTGTACTCCGGTCAACCAGTCTTCCCAAGGGGCCACCGCTGCGTGCTGGTCTTAAGTACCATATACAGTATGTGGGTAGGTACTGGAGGATATCACTGCTCTGCAACTGGTGGTGTTCCGGATGGCATGTATTGTGCTACAGACTCTGCTGCTACTGGTGTACTCCGGTCAACCAGTCTTCCCAAGGGGCCACCGCTGCGTGCTGGTCTTCGGGGGGAATTTTGTCGATGACCGTACTTACGTTTCATTTCTACGCCTTTCGACACATGCCTCTGCCCGATGCCTCCGTCATCATGTTCGGTACGTCCGTGTTTTCCTCCATATTTGCAAGGATATTTCTTGGAGAGCCATGTGGGGTTTTGCAGAGCGCAGTGATTGTGCTGATAGCCGTTGGTGTGGCCTCATCGCTCGACCTCCTCTCCTGTTTGGGTCACTGTCTCAGGGTTACACTACGGAGAACTGGTGGGGCGTTGTAGCAGCCATGCTCAGCACTTTGGTATCCGCCACGGGAGTTGTAGTATCCAGGCCGCTGAGAAGAGCCAATTATTTTGTGACCATATTTAACAGTGATGCCGTAGTGCTCATCTTAACCCTGTTCATTGCTCACAGTTATGGGAATCTCTGCATGCCTCCGTGTGGTAGAAATCAGTATTTGATTTTAATTTTGGGGTTCGGGGATGTATATTTCTTTGCAAGAGCGTTACAGATAGAGCAAGCTGGCCCCGTGTCCACCACTAGGGTCACCGAAGTCGTGTTTGCCTTTGTCTGGCTGGCGGTATTCTTCCATCAACTACCTGACATGTTGAGTATTCTTGGGGCTCTGTTTGTCAGTGTTGGGGTTTTGGTGGTAGGTCTGCAGAAGTGGCTACTGTCTCGCATAACTTTCATGTCAACCACCTAAACCCCCATTATGACGACTGACCTGTCATCCTATTTAACTATTATTAACTATTATTGGAGTGTTGACAATTCATTAGAAGTTATTGATAAAATAAATACCATGCCGAAAGTTACCTCGGTACATAGCTTCGACTTTTCAACTTTGTATACCAATTTGCCTTTAGATTTTGTATATTCAGAACTTTGCTTTATTATAGATTTGCACTTTTGACAGATTCGTTAAGAATGGTAATTATTTCATAAATGTTTTTTCATATTTTAATAATGCATCACTTAGCTCTACTCCCACTAGTTCAATATATTTTGATAGAACTAAACTTAAAGATGCCCTTAAATGTCTCCTTTTCAATACTTGTTAGATTCGGGCCCTACATTTTCAAACAAAAATTAGGAGTTCCTATGGGTGGAAATGCTAGCCCTTTAATTGCATATTTATTCTTGCTTGCTTTAGAATTTAAATATATAAAAGACTAGGTTGACAGTAGCAAGAAAAATAACATCCCAGAAAAATTAGCACTTGCTAAATTGTTAAGTAATAATAGTAGATATATTGATGATATTCTCGTTTGCAATTTGTTCAATTCTAATCAAGTTGCTACACTTATTTATCCTAATTCCATTCCCCTCACACAAGGTAAAGTAAATGATGAAGTTGAAAATGTTCTTGATATAAATATAGAGATTGTTAATGAACAGTGCATACTTAAAATACTGTATATCACAAAGTTGATGATTTTAATTTTAACGTAATAAACTTTCCTTTCCCTAGTAGTAATATCGATAGTAAAATTACTTATAATTGTTTTTATTCCCAGCTAATAAGATTTTGTAAAATTTGCACTAAAGTACAGTGGAGCCCCCATCCTAGCTGCTAATCGGTTCCGCAGAAATGGAGCTAGGATTGAAACAGCCAAGATCGGGGCACTGTTCTTATGGGGAAAATTCTAATCGTTCCGTGCTCATGCCAAAATTTCCGTCTTTTTCTATTTTTTGCCTATGAAAACATGTTTTATTGTACACAAATTAAATTTTATGCATTATATAATAATAATAAAGCAGACATGGCTAAATAAAAGACCTAACCTTAATATATAGACATGTTTAATTAAACAAAACATAAATCTTATGCATTGTAAATAATAATAAAGCAGACATGGCTAAATAACAGTCCTAACCTTAATAAAAAATATTCCTTGAAATAAAGACATTGTAAATACTGAACAGTAATACATATTTTAGGTTTGGTTAGGCTAGTTAGGTTGATTAGTTAGGTTTCCAAAAATGTTTAGGATGATACCTATGTAGACATGGCAAAATAACATTCCTCACCATAAAATTAAGATGATGAAGTGAAAATTGGAGCTCCGAGGCAGACCCCAGTGAAGCCTTGTGGGCTCTTGAGGCAGACCCCCAAGGCAGGGCGAGGTCAGCTATTCAGTCCCGCCCCCACTAACTCTGTTAGGGGCCTCGCCATTCTCCTCCCTTGCTGCCTCCTCAGCCGCCGAACGAAGCATATCCACTCTATGTTGGTTGTCGATTCCAGCCATGTTTTCTGCCAAGAAGCCTGAGAATTCATCTTCATCGAGAAGAGCCCGAACTTCCATAACAGCATCTTCAGTTGGCACAGCACCATGTTCAGCAGACCCTTGAGCCTGCACGGGGCCTTCAACGTGCTCTGTGGCCCTGGGCCTCTGCATGTAGCGGGTTATTAGAGCTTGGTGCACGGGGCCTTCAACGTAATCTATGGCCCGGGGCCTCTGCATGTAGCGGGTTATTAAAGCCTGCTGTCCTTCATTAATCCGCTTGTTGAAAACCTCTTCGATGATACTCTTGATGCCTTTGATGTGACCCAGAACCGCCTCTTTCTTCTTAAATTCCAGCGACTCCGCCTCCTCGTAGAAAGATTCACAATCTACAATCCAAGATGACAGCGTTGACGTCGTTGGTGCTCGATTTTCTTGTGTATTTACCTAATTGCCTAATTGTATTTACCTAATTGTAGTTTACAGGAGTTGAGCTAAGCTCGTGTTGTCCCGTCTCTCAGTCTACTTTTTATCCAATTTTTTCTTGAAAATATGGATATTCCTTGCCCCTACCACCTCCTCCTCCAGCCCATTGTTACGGCTGGATCGGCAATACATATTCGGGATTCTTGATCGTAGGACAGAAATGGCTTATGTGACAACGACACGCTCGATTCCAGTCCCAAATACTAGATGCTCCAGACAACAAAAGCACCAACGCCCTACAGAGTTATCGTCTACGGTAACGAGGTACCTTAACTCGGCGAAAGTGTACAACAGGGGTAGGCTATGAGGCTAAACTCCCTCAGACATTTATAGGTTACGTTATTACTAAAGAAATGCAATACTCAAGAAACTACGTTAATATTAAGCCTCTAATAATGTAGAATAGAAGCAGGCTAAAGGTATGACAGTGAAATGCTAAATGACAAATGTACACGCCTACTTGAAAGCGCGTGCACTAGAATAACTGTCCCCTACTAACATGCACTAGCATGTAGCATACAAGATGTTCATGATCCAGTAGATACCTAATAATACACATGGAAGGAACATAAATAGTAGTCACTTATTATAATAATGAATCTATACTTGGAATAACTAAAAGGTTGCAAGCAACAGTACTGCGCCGGTAGCCTACTACCGCATAGGCTACTTCGCTTCTCTCACTCTGTCTCCCCTCTGAGTCCGTATGCGCCCTACGCAACAGAACTCCGGACACAGCAGCAAAACGACAGTGCAGTTAATTGATACATGAAAGTATTAATAGTGTTGTCTTGTGTGTGAGTAATGTGTATTGTAAAGTGTTACATACATAAACTTAAAGAGAGCTGCAATGCATAGTAAAATAAAGATATATCCCACTCATCATCCCCATGTGTTCTAGCTAGCAGGCCAAGTCACAGGAACAACGAGTCCCAGCACCGAAAGCGAGAACCCAGGAAAAGACTGTAGAGAACACAAGGACAGATAAATTACGTTACTCTACGATACCGGCACTACGAGCGAGCTGTAGTCTCTGGTACTACACTCGCTCCTGGCTCGGTATGCAAATCAAGGCTAAGTCCTCGCCCCTCTACAGACAACTCCTGGGCATGGTCGGGCTCTTACACATGGCACCAGTCTAGTCACAAATTGGATGATGAGCGGGGCATATAACTCGTGAACATGTAGAACGTTCACCAACTATCCTCATCAAGAAGATCGCTGTTCACATTAACCCCTTAAATCTAATACATGTAAATATATGCTTGTCCTAAGAGTAATACGAGAGGTGAGTGCTGAAACTCCTTTAGGACCTCAAGGGAAGGTTATGCATTTAAATAGAGAGAAGAATGAAATGAGAGTAATGTCGTCAGAGAGAAAGAGTGCAACCGTGAGAAGTTGGGAGAGAGGGCAAGGGATGTTAGAATCTCAAAGGTTCTAGGCAACCTGATCATGGAACACACAGCGAGCCTCCAGGCAATGTGCAGTACGACAACATGGGCAGCCCAGGCAGCATAGGCAGGCGGCAATGGACTACCAACCCTGTCGCGCCTAGCTATAAGCGCAAGGCTGCCAACCAGTCCATACGTCTGGCAACCACCCCCCCGGCAGCGTGGCGCGTTGCTACCCTCTCGCTCTGAAACCCAACTCACTCTCTCTCTCTGAACTCCCATTGTCTTATCTATCAACTTCTCTATTGATACTACATATTAAATGGAAGGTCTCGACATGGCTTAAAACAAAACCCACCACTGGTTAGCACATGACGAGACCTTTGCAGAGATACAAAGAACATAGTTATAAGTTGTCACACTCAATATACATAGCTGCTGACGGTAACCAGCACGGTACAGTGGTACGGGCGGTACAGTGGAGTACCAAGGAGTACAATCAGGTTGCGTTGCCACGCACTGGGTGCGTCACAGCCCCCCCAAGATTTTAGATAATCGACCTTAGAAGTATTATCAAAATCTGACAGGCAACCAACCGACCTGCTACCCTTAGCTGCCACTAATTGCAAAAGGTGCACAACAACTGAAGTGTGAATTATACATAAAACACAATATCGCATGCATCATGCTACAACAATAAAGACTTACAAAACTAAAAAAAAAAATTCTCGTTTATTTTATTGTTTTATAATCTTTTTGGACGGCGTTATGATAGCCTAATTTTACTCCTGCTCAACCCACACACCGTGCACGACTATCCTGGATCATCAACCCTTGATAGACAATCTGCTATCACGTTCTCACTCCAGGCAATATGCTGAATGTTGAGATTATACTCTTGGAGCATTAGGGACCACCTGGTCAACCGCATATTCCGATTGTGAAACTGATTTAGGAATTTCAAGGGATGATGGTCCGTATAAATCGTCACTACCGGGCCGTAGGCTGGAACATAAACTTCGAAATGTTTGAGCGACAAAACGATAGCAAGAAGCTCCTTCTCTATAGTCGAGTAATTCCTTTGTGCCGAATTAAACTTGCGAGAAAAGAAGCTCACTGGGTGTTCCAAGCCCTCGGAATCAGTCTGCAGTAACACTGCCCCGGCACCCACACCGCTGGCATCAGTCGCCAGCTGAAAACTCCTGGAGAAGTCTGGGGCTCTCAAAATCGGATGTGTACACAGCAGGTGCTTGACTAGGTCGAAAGCCCTCTGACACTCCGCAGCCCAACAGAACTTCACTGACTTCGACAGTAGATCAGTTAACGGTGCTAAGACAGTAGAGTATCCCCGGATGAAGCGCCTATAAAAGCCTATCATACCTAGGAACCGCATGACCTGGCGCTTAGTGGTGGGCCTGGGAAACATATTGATAGCCTGTATCTTGCTCAGGGGGGGGCACACCCGGCCTAACCCGACCACGAAGCCAAGATACTGCACAGTAGCCTTTACAAACTCGCACTTCCTCAGGTTCACCACCAGCCCAGCATCGTGCAACTTCCCAAACAGGGTCTCTAAGTGCCTTAGGTGATTTTCAAAATCGTCATCATACACTATCACGTCATCAAGGTAGACCGTGCAGTTAGGGATTTCGTCACAAATATCGTTCATCAGGTTCTGAAACGTGGCAGGTGCGTTCTTAAGCCCATAAGGCATTACGTTACATTGGTAGGTCTTGCCATCTACCACAAAACCACAAACTTGCTTAGCTCGGTCCGACAGGGGTACTTGCCAGTAGCCTTTTACAAGATCAATTTTAGTAAGGTACTTTGCATTCCCTATCTTGTCCACGCTGTCGTCAACTCGAGGCAAAGGGTAAGGGTTGGTAGTGGTCAAGCCATTTAGCCTACGAAAATCTATGCAGAACCGCACCTTGCCGTCAGGTTTTGGCTGCAACGTGACGGGTGATGTCCACTTCACATAACCTTCAGTGATCATCCCTCTCTCAACCATGTACTTTAACTCCTCCCGTAAAGCTGGCAACTTTACCGGGGGCACACGGTAGGGCACTGACTTGAAGGGCACATTATCACCGACGTCCATGTCGTGCGTTACCTGAGTAGTGAGACCTGGGTGTTCGGCGAAAACAGAGGGGTATGACCTGAACAGGCCTAGGACAGCAGCATCCTGGTGCTCAGGCAGGTGACTTACAGCTTGCCTAGCCTCTTGTTCAGTATTCCCCGCCCACTGTTCCGCGGAAATGACACAGTCCCAGCTATCCTCCTCAGCAGCATGACTGTCCCCACCTCCTTCTCCACCCTGGCCGCTACAGGCCAGCACAGGGACAGTGAGAGGCTCTGAGGGGCGTCTCACATACTCTTTCATGAGGTTAACATGACATAACTGATGTTTTTTCCTACGGTCAGGTGTTGCAACGAGATAATCAAGGTCGGACAGTTTCTTAGCCACCACATACGGCCCAATAAACTTGGCAGAAAGGGGGTGTCCAGGCAAAGGTAAAAGCAACATTACCTCCTGACCCACCGAAAACTCCCGAAACTTCACCTTGGCGTCATACTGGTGCTTCATGACCGCCTGTGCATTAACCAAGTTATTACCTGCCGCTGCCATGCAACCTATAAGTCTCTCCCGGCTCTCAAGGATATATTTAAGTACAGACCCCGGCTTCTCTTCGCCCTCCCAGATCTCTTTCACCATACTTAAAGGTCCTCTCACATTATGGCCAAAGACTAGTTGATTTGGACTGAACCCCAGGCTCTCTCCTGGGACTTCACGTGCAGCGAACAGAACATACGGCAGACCCAAATCCCAATCAGTGTCATGTTCTGCACAGTAACAGCGTAGCATACTCTTCAGGGTCGAGTGCCACCGCTCCAAGACTCCCTGACTCTCGGGATGGTAGGCTGACGACACTACAGAACATATACCGTGCAACTGAAGGGTTTGCTTGAACAATTTGGATGTAAAATTGCTCCCCTGGTCTGACTGCACCTCACGTGGAAATCCATAACGGGAACAGAACAATAATAAGTTTTTAACAACTGCCTTTGCCGAGCCGTTTCTCATGGGGTATGCGTCCGGGTATCTCGTAGCCACCTCCATGATTGTCAACAGGAATTTATTGCCACTACTAGTAGGCGGGAAAGGGCCAACCAAATCTACTACAACTTTGCTGAACGGAGGCCCGGTGACAGGTATGGGAAACAAAGGTGCCTTCGGGATGGTCTGGTTAGGCTTCCCCGTTGTCTGGCAGGTCGCACACCCAGCCACCCATGCACAGACATCAGCCTTGACCCCAGGCCACCAGAAAAACCTGCCCAATGCCGCCAATGTTTTTGTTACCCCCAAATGACCCGCCACCGGCACATCATGCGCCAGACACAATAAGGACTCTCTATACTTATTTGGAACAACCACCTGGTCTACTACCCTCGCACCGCCCTCCCACTTCGATTTGGGGTCTAGAAATCTGCGGTACAATATCCTGTTGAGCCTAAAGAAATCTCCCGGCTTCGCATCCCCATCTTCCTCCAACTCTATGGCACCATTGCTATAACGAGCTAGGCTAGCGTCTTGCAGCTGCTGCTCACTAATGTCCCTGGGCGTCAATGCATCAAGATGGTTTTGTAATAAGACATTACCCCGGCTAGTAGGCTCTACTGCCTTAGTGGCTCTCGCTACAGCTCTTGCCTCACGCGAAGTCTTACCCAACTCTGCCTTGTTACACACCATATCTGGGCCAGAGTCAACTCCCGTGTTTATTATAGGTCCAAGTACCGAATCACCGAGAAGTGCAGCAGAATCAATGTCCCTTTTCCTGCCCTTAGCAACCTTCTCCTGATCCTTCCTCCACTGTCCCCGAGGTTGAGTGCTAGGCTGTGCAGGAGCCGCAGAGCGAGATCGGGTTACCACACAGGCCATCTCATCCTGTTGGCACCTCCCAACCCATTCCCGATTCTCACCATCCACGTCGGCCGCCCTCTCGGCAACGACTAAGGGTGGAGTCCCGGAAGTGGGCACCGCAAAGTCGTTGCCGAGAAGAAGGTCGACGCCCTCAACTGGCAAACACTCAACGATCCCTACATCCAGCTCCCTGCACACCTCTCCCACTCTCAACTCCAACCTCACAAGTGGGTATGACCTCGTAGCATTTATACCCTGCACCACAACAACTCTGGCCGCATTTATCGGTTTCCCTGTGAAGTTCCTCAACAAAGTTTGCGAAGCCCCCGTATCCCTCAGCAAGTCAACCCTCCGTAGTTCACTCCCCCAGCTCACAAACCCGTGTCCCCGATGGCTACAGAAAGTGTCCCGGACAGGTGTCGAGCCTTCCGTACGCTTCTTTACCGCGTGTGCCTCAGCTGCTGACAACCTACCCCGGGCAGTTGCTGCAGCCTTCAGAGACACACCGATACTGTGAACCAATGACACCGGCTTAGCGGGAGTGTTACTAGGGCACTCACGTGAATAATGGCCTAGCTTCTGACATTTGTAACATTTCACATCCCCAATGGGCTTCTTCCCTTGTGCGGGCGAAGAAGGGGCCTGACCTTCAGTAAACGGGAGAGGCTTGTGTTTGTAGGTGTTATTAGGTGCAATGCTTTTAGTGTGGTTATGTGTGTCATAGGATTTGTTATTATCGAAAACTCTGGTGGGTGGGGTATAGCGCCCCTTCTGCCCTGACTCAGCCCTCTGAGCGGCACCGCAACCACGAATCAATGATAATCTGAGGTCTGCCATCTTGGCAGCCTCCTCTACTGTCTTGGGACATTTTTCCTTAATGTTCAGCGTTAGATCGGTTCCAGTACATTTGTAAAACTGTTCCAGATAGAAAAGTTGCTTAATTTCCTCAGCCGACTCTGCGTGCTCGGACCGAAACCAGTTATTACATGCATCTGTTAAGTCCCGTGCGTGCTCCATAAAACTGACGTCGCTCTTCTTATTCACGCCACGGAACTTCAATCTATAAGTTTCGGGTTGCAGTTCGTAGGCCCGGAGCACAGCCTCCTTCACCAGTCCATACACGACACTCTCGTCCAGTGACAGTGCATCGTAGGCTTTCAACCCCTTACCCACTAGACGTGATGAAACTAATGCTGCCCATTTAACCTCCGGCCAGTCATACTCACGACACTTCTTTTCGAAACGAGCAAAAAACTCAGTCACTGCTGTCTCATCAAATGCGGGTACTAACTTAATTAAATGCGAAAGTGAGTCTGTAACCCGGTGCCCACCACCGAGATGACGCCCCGTGGTCTCTACTCTAGACTTCTCGACATCCATTTCAGCCTGGTACCTGGTTGCATCCTGATTGGCTTGGATTCTAGCAACCTCTATGCGTTCTATACTAGCCTGTTGTATCTGAGTCTCCTGCAGCTTAATCCGTTCTATACTAGCCTGTTGTATGTGAGTCTCCTGCAGCTTAATCCGTTCTATACTAGCCTGTTGACTCTCTTGCAACTTAAGCTTAGCTAGTTCTAGCTGAAATAACATCTCAGGAGACAGGCCTGGGGGGGGAGAGCACAAAATGGGGGATCCACACCGAGACGTGTTTACGGGTAAGCCAGCTTGCCATTTGAGAACCCTCCTGCTGCATCGTGCTAAGACTCGCTGGCTGAGGGCCCAGCTCAGGGGTAGAGTGGAATGGAGGCTTGGAGGGAACCCCCCAAGACCCCACTCCACCCACCGCCCCATCGCCATCACCCAACAAACATGCCACCAAATTCTTCTTGGGCCAACTGTCAGGACAGTCCCGCCCCAAAACCGTGGCTAAACAGCGAAGACCGTAACAATCAATAGCCTGCAGGCGCTGTTCGGTCAAAAGTGTCTGCAAAAATGCCCGGGCATCCCTCTCTCCACTTATAACACTCCCCTCCCTAAATATCTGTTGTACTTGCTGGTCACTAGGCTGTACCGTGTTATCCTCCCCCGTAAATGATGAGTCATTAGACATAGTGCTGGTTATACAATTGCTGTTCATAAAAAAAAAGAAGTGCTTATTACTAATTGCAGTCTCGACTCACAAAATGTTAAAGATGCTTGAATGACTCTACTCTAGACACCCCTAACGAAACAATCTGCAAGTCCACCAATACAATAATGACACAATAAAAATTCCTTCAATATGCAAGAAAATTCTAGCCAGCTCTACTAGGTAGCATAGAATAGTTCTCCAAAAAACATGTGATAGGATACTACTGAATCTTGTGCAAGGTCGCCATTTTGTTACGGCTGGATCGGCAATACATATTCGGGATTCTTGATCGTAGGACAGAAATGGCTTATGTGACAACGACACGCTCGATTCCAGTCCCAAATACTATATGCTCCAGACAACAAAAGCACCAACGCCCTACAGAGTTATCGTCTACGGTAACGAGGTACCTTAACTCGGCGAAAGTGTACAACAGGGGTAGGCTATGAGGCTAAACTCCCTCAGACATTTATAGGTTACGTTATTACTAAAGAAATGCAATACTCAAGAAACTACGTTAATATTAAGCCTCTAATAATGTAGAATAGAAGCAGGCTAAAGGTATGACAGTGAAATGCTAAATGACAAATGTACACGCCTACTTGAAAGCGCGTGCACTAGAATAACTGTCCCCTACTAACATGCACTAGCATGTAGCATACAAGATGTTCATGATCCAGTAGATACCTAATAATACACATGGAAGGAACATAAATAGTAGTCACTTATTATAATAATGAATCTATACTTGGAATAACTAAAAGGTTGCAGGCAACAGTACTGCGCCGGTAGCCTACTACCGCATAGGCTACTTCGCTTCTCTCACTCTGTCTCCCCTCTGAGTCCGTATGCGCCCTACGCAACAAAACTCCGGACACAGCAGCAAAACGACAGTGCAGTTAATTGATACATGAAAGTATTAATAGTGTTGTCTTGTGTGTGAGTAATGTGTATTGTAAAGTGTTACATACATAAACTTAAAGAGAGCTGCAATGCATAGTAAAATAAAGATATATCCCACTCATCATCCCCATGTGTTCTAGCTAGCAGGCCAAGTCACAGGAACAACGAGTCCCAGCACCGAAAGCGAGAACCCAGGAAAAGACTGTAGAGAACACAAGGACAGATAAATTACGTTACTCTACTATACCGGCACTACGAGCGAGCTGTAGTCTCTGATACTACACTCGCTCCTGGCTCGGTATGCAAATCAAGGCTAAGTCCTCGCCCCTCTACAGACAACTCCTGGGCATGGTCGGGCTCTTACACATGGCACCAGTCTAGTCACAAATTGGATGATGAGCGGGGCATATAACTCGTGAACATGTAGAACGTTCACCAACTATCCTCATCAAGAAGATCGCTGTTCACATTAACCCCTTAAATCTAATACATGTAAATATATGCTTGTCCTAAGAGTAATATGAGAGGTGAGTGCTGAAACTCCTTTAGGACCTCAAGGGAAGGTTATGCATTTAAATAGAGAGAAGAATGAAATGAGAGTAATGTCGTCAGAGAGAAAGAGTGCAACCGTGAGAAGTTGGGAGAGAGGGCAAGGGATGTTAGAATCTCAAAGGTTCTAGGCAACCTGATCATGGAACACACAGCGAGCCTCCAGGCAATGTGCAGTACGACAACATGGGCAGCCCAGGCAGCATAGGCAGGCGGCAATGGACTACCAACCCTGTCGCGCCTAGCTATAAGCGCAAGGCTGCCAACCAGTCCATACGTCTGGCAACCACCCCCCCGGCAGCGTGGCGCGTTGCTACCCTCTCGCTCTGAAACCCAACTCACTCTCTCTCTCTGAACTCCCATTGTCTTATCTATCAACTTCTCTATTGATACTACATATTAAATGGAAGGTCTCGACATGGCTTAAAACAAAACCCACCACTGGTTAGCACATGACGAGACCTTTGCAGAGATACAAAGAACATAGTTATAAGTTGTCACACTCAATATACATAGCTGCTGACGGTAACCAGCACGGTACAGTGGTACGGGCGGTACAGTGGAGTACCAAGGAGTACAATCAGGTTGCGTTGCCACGCACTGGGTGCGTCACACCATTCCATTTGTCAATACATCTATAGGGGAAGCTAAACTTCCTGATATCGTTCTTGCAGGTAGGTCTTTTTACTTTGTAGCTGTGGCCTCTAGTTATTCCTGTATCCATAATTAATATATCCTCCCTATCCAGCCTCTCCAGCCCCCGGGTGCATTTGTACATCATTATCATGTCTCCCCTCTCTCTCATCTCTTTTAGACTCGGTAGATTTAATTTGTCTAGCCTCCCTTCATATGGCAGCTCTCTGAGACTTGGAACCAATCTAGTAACTGCTCTCTGGATTCTTTCTAACTTGTGAATATGCTTCTTTAGATGCGGGGACCACACCACTGCTGCATACTCCAATCTTGGTCTAATCATACTCTTCATAATTTTCGCTACCATGGTCTCATCCAAGTAGTTCAGAGCAACTTTCATATTCCCGGCCATTGCATACATTCCGCTAAAGAGCTTGTTAATATGTTTCTCTGGCGACAAATTATCTTGTATAATCAACCCTAAATCCTTTTCTTTGTCGGCCTTGCTAATTATATTATCTCCCATCCTGTACTCCCAATTTGGTCTATTCACACTTCTTCCCATATTTAACACATGGCATTTACTTATATTAAATTTCATTTTCCACTTGGTGCTCCATTCATATATTTTATCTAAATCCCCTTGCAGCCCCTCACAACTACTTTTATTTGTTATTTGTCTCATAATTTTTACGTCATCTGCAAACATTGACATGTAGGAATTTATGCCTATCGGCAGGTCATTCACGTACATAAGGAACATGAGAGGTGCCAACACAGATCCCTGCGGCACACCACTCTCAACTTTCCGCCACAATGAGTGAGTTCCTCTAATGTTGGTCCTCATTTCCCTATCTGTTAAATAGCTCTCCATCCATTTCAGCAAACTCCCCCTGACACATCCTAGCGTCTCAAGCTTAGATAACAATCTCTTATGTGGTACCTTATTGAATGCTTTGGAAAGGTCTAAGTAGACGCAGTCCACCCATCCGCCTCTTTCTTGGAGTACATCTATCACCCTACTGTAATAACATAGCAAACTGGTAACACAAGATGTCCCTTCTCTGAATCCAAATTGCTTTGGGGTTATTATCTTCTTTCTCTCCAACATTTTCATCCATCTCTTCCTAATTAGCTTTTCACAAATCTTGCATACAATACTAGTAAGTGAAACTGGTCTATAGTTTAGAGGGTCCTCAGGGTTTCCATTCTTGTATATCGGAATGATATTAGCTCTTTTCCATTCAACAGGAACCTGTCCTTTATCTAAGGAAGCTTGAATTATGTCCCTCACTGGCTCCACTAATTGCTCTGCACACTCCTTTAAAACCCAGGCAGACACTTCATCCAGTCCCATAGCTTTCCTTACTTCAAGTCCTCTCATCGCAGATAACAGCTCATCTCTAGTTATTTCAATCTTACTAAGACCACTCTCCAGTACTCCCGCCTGTGGTTCGTCAAAACCTTCCTCTCTAGTAAAAACTGACCCCAATTTGTTATTCATTACCTCACACATGTCCGATACATTTTCATACGTCCTAGCATCAACTCTTAATTTAGTAATTTGTTTCTTTACCTTCAACTTACTGTTTATATATTTATAAAATAATCTAGGATCACTTTCACATTTATTTACTATGTTCTTCTCATAGTTCATTTTAACTTGCCTAATTATGTTAACATATCTATTCCTCTCCTGTTTATATTTATTCCGATTACTCTCAGTGTTCCTTCTTCTTAATCTAGCCCAAGCTGCATCACGCCTACCCAAAGCTCTTTTGCATTTCAAATTAAACCAATCTTTCTACTTAGTAAAATTTCCAGTTTTATATCTTGGGACAAACAGATTGGTTCCTACTCTATAAATTTCGAGGAATCTACTATATTTACCTTGTACGTCCTGTTCCTTCAAAATAAGATCCCAATCTACTCCCTCTAAATATCTTTTCAAGGATACATAATCAGCTTTACTATAATTTAATCTGTCATTTATGTAGCTATTGTCTAATCTATTGGCATTACTCGAGGTCAACTTCCATTTTAGTAATAGGTGATCACTTTTACCTACAGGACATAGATAGTTTATATCACTAATTTCGTGAGGATCCTTTGTAAAAATCAGATCGAGTTTAGAAGGTTCGTTATTACCCCTCATTCTTGTATTTTCCTTCACATTTTGTGCAAGTACATTTTCCGTAACCAACTCCACTAGCCGACTTCCCCAAGATCTCTGATTTGGCCCTGCATCTCTCGATTCCCAATCAACCTCACTACAGTTGAAATCTCCTACCAAGATCAATCGATTCTTCCTTAAAAGCAATCTTCTCAACGACTGAATCATATCCTCGACCATCTCCTCAAACTCCAACTCCCTCCATACTCTGGTCTTTGGTGGCATGTAAGCTACTGCTATGTCTAGCTTTTTTCCTTCTATATCATTGAGTTCAACTGCCATTATTTCTGCCTTGTCATTATTTAACTCCACTTGCTTTGCTGTCATAGGGTTCTTAACTAATACTGCCACTCCACCTCCCCTTTTTCCCTTTCTATCATATCTCCATATATTATATCCTTCACTAAACACTATATTGCTGTCAAAGTCCTGGTTCAGCTTGTCTCCGTCAAACAGACTATCTGTGGTTGATCCTTTCTTAATATATCATCCAATTCTACCTTTTTACTGTTTATTCCATCTATATTAGTGTAGTAGCACAGTATATTGGAATCCTCCTCCTTGTTTCTCTTCCCTCCCTGCCTCCCATCAGGTTCACCTCCTCTTCCATCCCCTCCCTGACCTACCTCCACATTCCCTGCTAGTTCTATTCTCCCCCCCCCCCCCCTCCACAATCTCCCGCCCCTCCCTCACCATCTCTCCGTCCTCGGGCTGATCCACTACCTGACTCACCGTCTCCATCCCCTGCTCCTCCCTCACTATCTCTCTGTCTTCGGTTTGATCCACTACCTGACTCACTGTCTCCTTGTTCATTTCTCCTCGTATTTTCCGTTCTTTCTGACTCTGAGTGTACCACTTCTTTAGTTTCCCTTCCTTTACTCTCCAAAAAAAAATCCTTTTCTCCTCATCTGACAATTTTCGATTTTCATCGTCAGCCCTTGCTTGAACTTCTCTCAACTTTTCCCTTTCCTCTATGCTTAAGTCCTTTTTCACCCTAATATGTTTCATTCCAGTACAACTATTTAGCCTCCAGCTTACAATGGTTAATGCTTCAACCACTGACCTAGATTTAAACTCTGCTTTTATCGGTCTCATCTCACCCTTTTTATATCTTCCTAGCCGTCTTACTTCGTCCAGTTCTCTCCCCCAATCACAGCCTTCGTCTAGACACTCCAATATTTTCTTTACTTTGTCCTCATCCCTTCCCCTTCTCTCCCTCATATCTGCTAAATGTTCTTCAATGTCTCCAAAAATTATTATGCTTTTACCTCTATCTACTGTTTCCCTCACTACCTTTTCCTTGCTCTTCAAAACCTGCACTACATTCTTCTCAAACTCTCTTTTCTCTTTTTCTCTCTCTTCCACCTGCTCCTTCATGATTTCTTCCAATGCATCCACCTTAGCATTCCCCACCCTTGTCCACTCATTTTTCTCCTCACTTATTACTCCCTTTACTTTCTCACTTAAATGGCCCTCATACTCCTTTAGCTGCTCCTCGAGTGCCATGTTCTCTGCCTCCAGCTCATCTACTTTCCTTATCACAGCATCTAGGTTAGCAATTAATGGCCCATCTGCAGTTGCCACTGAACTGGCTCCACATATTTCTGTCAGTGACTCCACCTTCACACCTATATCTCTCCTCCAATTCTCCATAACTCCCTTCCATCTTAACAGACCCATCGTCTGTCTCTTCACCACAGTCAATTGATCCTCCACTTCATTACCCTCTGCCAGAAATCCCTCAAATTCATAGCTCTCTTCATCTCCCAATAAACTCTGCCTCCGTTTGCCTTGGCCGGCCATTGTTTATATTTATGTAGCCTACAGTTAAAAATACACAAAACACTTAATAAAATTACAGTAAAATTAAACTACTACCTGGGATAAACCCAGGTAGCGCCGCCCCCGTTTGTGTCACCCTATCTTGAAAAAAGAACAAATGGAAAAAATAAATAGAAATGGGTGTTTGCGAGGTCACCACGAGCAGGTGGGGTACGACTTGATTACCTTCCTAAGAAGGTAACCCAACCGAGGTGTCGCAAGTACTAGGCAAAGATGAAATTGAAAACTTTAACCGTGTTTTGGGCCTTCAGCAGTAGCAGATACGTCACTCGGAAAACTAAACCTCATTGGTTACGATACTGCCACTGCGCAAAGCTCCTCCTGCTCCTCCTGATCTTGGTTCCCCTCCTCTTCTGGCGGCTCCAAATCTACTTCCTCTATCATATCTTCTATGAGCTCGAGCTCGGGTCTGTGGTTAACCATTTCATCAATTTCTGCAATTGTGACATCGGCAAACCCTGGGACTGGGATCTGCCGCACCACCTCCAAGGTCCCTGCCAACAAATCATCTCTTTGCTGCCTGTCTTGCTGACTGGTGACGAGTTCAGGCAGCAAGGGATTCCAAGCATGAATGAATGTGGGGACAGTCAGCTTACCCCAAGCACCAACAAATGCCTCCACTGCCTTCCTAATATTAAATTGACGCCAAAACTGTTTAACTGTCATGATACCGGATTCTGAAGAGTGGCTGGGATCATCTGAGTCGCTAGAATCTGAAGAGTTTGGATTTGAAACAAAGTTGTCTGACTCATCTCCCAGCTGCCTGATGGCTTGAACCTCTTGAAGGTTATCAGTGCTTCTACGCATCCTAGCATGCACTTCTTTGTAAAATAAAATCTTTGTGTTTGCAATAACCTCCTGGTCCATTGGCTGAATTTTTGAGGTGGTGTTGGGGGGCAAAAAAACAACTTGAACAGCGGGGTGGCGATCGACAAGAAAGCGGGCATGACCAGGAGCGTTATCCATAAATAGGATACAACGGAAGTCCAAATTATTGGCTTCACAATGGGCTTGAGCTTCGGGCACAAAGTGATTGTCAAATCAGTCAAGGGAGATAGACGAGGTCATGTAGCCTTTGGCATTTGATCGCCAAAAGTATCCTGGGAGCTTCTCCATGTTGACATTTTTGTAGGGCCGTGGATGTTTGGAGTGATAAAGGATGAGAGGGGGCATTCTATGTGTTCCAGATGCATTGGCTGTCAAATCTATCCTTGGCCATTTTAACCCCCTTGGCTTGCTTCTGGGCTGAGGAAATATATGTAGATTTAGGGGACTTTTTCCAGTAGACCCCTGTTTCATCACAGTTGTACACTTGCTCTAAAGAGTAGTTACCATTTCTTATTAGTTCTTGAGCTACACCAGGGAAACCAGTGGCAGCTTCAACATCAGCTGACTGGGCCTCACCCTGATAATTGGCATGCTTCACTTTAGCCCTTGATTTGAAACGGTGAAGCCATCCACGGGATGCTGTGAAGGGTGGAGGATTATGCATTTTTAATTTTTTCGACACTTCACTGTACAGCACACGAGCCCTGTCTTGTATTTCAGGGCCTGTCACACTAGCCCCTTCACGGGTTCGCCGATTTATCCAGGTTAATATAAAATGTTCAAACACTATCATCATCTTTTGATACTCAGTTACTCGTTTAACTGATCTTTGGGCTCCCCCAGAGCTTGGCCCCGTCATCATCATTTCAAAGTTTTTGGCTAGTTTAAGTTTTTTTTTAAGTTCATCTTTCTTCAGGCGCATGCTTCGAACTGTTGATTCTGGGATATTAAACAGCTTTGCAATGTCACTGGTACGTGCCCCTAGTTCAAATTGTTTTATTATTTTGTTCTTGGTCTCATTGTCATACTTTTTAAGTTTCTTGCCCACACGATACACACGCTTTTCTTTAGCTTTCTCACCAACTTTGGATGATCCTGGCGTTTGTGGTATATCACCGTTATCTCCCGGCCCTCCGCCACTCCCGCCAGACGCAATAGAGGCCATAATCGTCGAGAGAGAGTCGTTTTTATGCCTGCAGCCGCCAGACGCTTATAACACAGCTGGTGAATACAATGGAGTTATACTGGAGGCCTGTGATTGGCTGATTTGCGATGACGTTGCAAGATGGTGCCCAAATGGTGGACCGTGATTGGCTGGCCAGTTTGTTTAGATCTCGGCTCGGCGCGAAAATTGAAACTTCGCCAGAGCACCTCGAGAATTGAATAATTTACAACGAGGTTGGAAATCGGGAATATTTGGTGTCTACCGCGAGAATTGAATAAACGAAGACTGGTGCAGCGAAGATGGGGGCTCCACTGTAGATGACTTTTGGGCTAGAGCTAGGTTACTATACAGACTCTTAGTAGACAGAGGTATTGAGCCAAGTAAATTGTTATATAAATTTAATCTTTTTAGGGTCAATTATTGTGACTGTATTCTAAAATTTGACATCAATAATTTTAATCAAGCATTTTTAACTTGAAGTTTCTTGTCTATCCAAGAAACCAAGGGCTTTCCAGCAGTCTTCTTTCTTTGAGAGGTCATTCTCCTACATGGCTCCGAGGTTGTATAACAGGTTGCCGCTGTCCATGAGACAACTGAGTTCTGTTGAATGCTTCAAGAGACAACTTAAGACTTTTCTCTTTGAGAGAAGCTATGATCTTGAGAGAGGTGTCATGACGGATGGCTATAGAGTTTAGGCTATTTTGCCACTGCTAGTGATTGTTAAATGTGTGTTGTATATAAGCCTTCTTTTGATGCATTGATTTTTGTTCTTTTTTCTTTCTCTTTTCGAGCGCTAGTGAATTCTTCGGAAAAATTGGCGCTTATGAGAAATAAGTAACATGCTTATTATTATTATTATTATCTATTGCCTGGCGCCGTGATCCCCGAAGGGGTGGCCACGAACGAACCGCCCCATGCACCTCTGTCCCCAGTCAGTCGACGCCCCTCCCCCCAACCAGCACCGCCTTCGTTCATATACTTCCTCACTCCATCCTTCCACCTCTCTATCGGTCTACCTCTCCCTCTCTGTCCCTCCACCTCGCTCTCATACACCCTCTTAGTCATTCTGTCGCTTTCCATACGTTCCATATGGCCGAACTATCACAAGTTGTTCCTTTTCACACTTTCCAGCACATCTACCTCCACACCACACCTCCTTCTTACTTCCCCATTAGTCTGTCTATCCCTCCATGTAACTCCGCATGCACTTCTTAAGTAATTCATTTCCACTGCTCTCACTCTTGGTCTGAGTCTCTCAACCAACGTCCATGCTTCGCTTCCGTAAGTCAGTGTCGGGATTACCACACTGTCATGCAAGGACTTCTTCACTTCCATACTGACCACCCTATTTCTTGTTACTGCTTTCAGCGTTCCTACAACCCTCTTCCCCTGTTGTACCCTCTCCCGCACCTCGTACTTTTTGTCTGTTTGTATTGATTGTTTTTCTTTTTCTATTATTGTAGTTTCTTTATTCATGCAGAGTTTAGTAAAATTTACCAGAACGTCCCCGACTTCCCAAATTGACTAATTCCTTGAACGTGACGATAGTGCGTTATGTGTGCGATTAGTTTGCTTGGGAAACAGATTAACTTGCTCATGTAGCGATGTACACCCTATGTGGTGGATTGTGTTCTTTTATTTATAAATTATTGGTTTACTTAAGCGTTGTTTCCACATAGCGATTTTGAGTAGTTGTTTTGTCGTTTTACTGTGTTCGTATAAGTTTTGGTTTGTTTATTTTGCAAGTTTTACATTATATTTATTATTGATTTTTTTAAATTAATTATTCTTGTTAAAAAGAATACAGTACTCTGTTTAAATATGTTGTTGCTTCTTCATATTTTGCAATTGTTTTTCTTTATTATATTATATCTATTATTGATTTTTATTTTTTTAATATTAGTTTAACCAGACCACGGAGCTCTATAAAAGAACTCTCATAGTGTAAAGTCAGTGAAAATAGGCTAGCCTAAACAGACCTCGGATGCGGAAATACCCTGAGCCGAACAGGCCAAGTGGGATATCTCTATTGGTCTAACTGGTAAGGTGTCTGCCTTTCATGACAACATGGACCGCAGAGGACACTGGCAAATTTTGCTTCATGCTGTTGAACAAAATCAAGAAATTGGAGGACCGAGTGACTGGCTTGGAGATAGTTAAGAAGGAAATTGTTACAGAGAATGGTGAGTTGAAGAACAGGTTGGAGTTAGTGGAGAGAGAAAAGGCAGTGATAATGACTAGGCTAGACACCAGTATCTCTGAAGGTAAAAATGCTTGGGGCATGACTAGAGACCAAGTGGTAAAAGATTTAGACAGTGTAAGGAAGGCTCACAGTGACGAATTCAGGAAGATATTGGATGAACAGAAACAGCAAGATGTTAGGATAAAGGACCAGGTAAAAAGTATAGTTAAGCAAGGCATCCACGAAAACTCTCAGGCCATCCAGGAAGAAAGTCGTAGGGCTAACTGCCTCATAATATCAGGGGTGGAAGAAAAGGAGGAACTAGACTGGACAAAACGAAAAGAGCAGGATGAAGGTCGCATCAACAATATTCTGGAATCTATTAAAGATGAGGAGGACACCTGGAAGGAGGAAATATCAGACATGTTTAGGCTGGGAAAATATACAAAGGAATACAATAGACTGGTAAAAATTGAATTTAAGTCAAGAAGGACTTGTGATGAAATCATGGCAGTAGCGGCTAGGCTAAAAGGGTTAGAGGGTAAGGACAAAATCTACATCAGGCGAGATTTACCAGAAGAAGAGAGAAAGAAGGAGGCTGAACTAAGGAAAACCGCCAAGGAGGAAAATAGCAAGAGGACAGAACAAGAAAAGAATAAGTTTTTTTACGGAGTAAGAAAGGGGAAGATTATGAAACTTTCGGTAAAAAGAAACTAAAAATAAAAGAGGGTAGGGAACAGACCGCCGCAGATAAGGCGCTTGGAGCAGGTAATGGGGGACTAGAAAGTATAAGGATTCTATATAGCAATGTCGATGGGCTAATCTCTAAGAAACTAGAACTAACAGACTTACTCAATACTAAGAAACCAGAAATAGTATGTCTCACTGAGACAAAACTAAGAGAAGACCTTGATATAAATTTGCTAGGATGGTCTGAATATAGGATTTGGAGGAGGGACAGAAAATTTCGACATGGAGGTGGAGTGTGCATCCTTACTAGGAAAGATTTGATTGTGTCTGAGATAAAACTAGAAACTTCAACAGCAGAAGTTTTAGCAATAGAGATTGGTGGAAACGAAAAAATAGTGGTGATAGTAGCGTATGTACCTCCCAAGACGAAGACATGGGGTAAGGAGGAGCATAGCCTAATGCGTAAGGAAACAATTAGTGTGCTAGGAAATATCTTGGCTTCAAAGGATGAAATAGTCATGTGTGGGGACTTTAACTGCAAGGAAGTGAATTGGGAAGATCTTGAAGCCGGAGCAGGGGAGGAAAGTTGGGGCTATGAATTTTTAAGTATGGCCATGGAAAATTCTATATACCAACATGTAAAAGAGTCAACAAGAGTAAGGGGAAGTGATCAACCAGCTAGATTGGACCTTCTATATTCACAAGAAGGGAGGAGGAGGTTCAAAGTATTCAGTACCTATGCCCACTAGGAAAAAGCGACCATGCAGTTCTAGACATAGACTTACTATTGAAGTATAATCTACCCAAGGGAAGGGAAAAGCACAAGGAAAATCACTAGATGTATTCCAGAACCGATTTCGAAGGACTACAGGATTTTTTCAAGTCACAAAATTGGGATCAGGTGTTATCTGAAAGTGAGGTAGACAAAAAACTCCAGGCATTCATGGAGATCTATGATACTGGTATAAAAACGTTTGTCCCTAAGTACGTTAATAAAAGGAAAAAAAGTAATCGCAAAGTATGGTTTAACCGCGAATGTAGGCAAGCACAGGAAGCAAAAAACAAAGCCTGGAAAAAGATGAGAAACTGGGATTCGGAAGATAACAGGCAAAAGTATAAAGAGGAGAGAAACAAATACACAGAAATGAGGAGGAGGTCAGAGGCAAACCATGAGAAAGGGATAGTGGAGAACTATGAAAAGAATCCAAAAATGTTTTTCAAGTTTGTAAACGGCAAAAGGAAGATAAAAGCCACGATCGTAAAGATTAAAAGTGGAAACAGAATCATAGAAGAGGATACAGAGATTGCGGAAGAACTAAATAGAAATTTTGCATCAGTATTTACAAAAGAAGGAGAATTCATTGCACCAGAATCCAATGAGATAGGTACAGAGGAAAAGCCGGAAGTCACATTTAACAGACCAGAGCTCATAGACAAAATGAGTAAGGTGGACCCAAACAAAGCCGCTGGACCGGACGGAGTATCAGGTTGGATTATTAAAGAAAATGCTAAGGAACTGAGTATACCGTTATATGACATAATGACCAAATCATTGGACACAGGGATAGTACCTACAGAATGGAAAAGAGCAAACATTATTCCTATATTTAAGGGAGGAAGCAGAGATAAACCACTGAACTATAGACCTGTATCACTATTGAGCATCCTCATGAAGATTCTGGAAGGATTAATAAGGGACAAATGGGTTAACTACCTGGAATCCAAAAGATTAATTACTGACCGACAATTTGGATTCAGAGGAGGCAGATCATGTGTAAGCAACTTGTTGAGTTTTTACTCTAGAGTAATAGACACAGTGGACAAGAGGGAAGGATGGGTAGACTGTGCCTACCTAGACTTTAAAAAGGCATTTGACAAAGTTCCACACAAGAGACTGCTGTGGAAATTAAAACATGAGGGAAAAGTAGGAGACAAACTGCTGAAATGGATGGAGAGCTACCTTAGCGGAAGACAGATGAGAACAACAGTAAGGGGGAAATCGTCAAACTGGACTCAAATTACGAGTGGGGTACCACAAGGATCTGTCCTAGCCCCAATCATGTTTCTAATATTTGTAAATGACTTACCTGAGGGACTAACAAGCTACATGAGCATGTTTGCGGACGATGCTAAACTGCTTAAAACGATCAGAACCCAGGAGGATTGCCTTGAGTTCCAAGCAGATTTGCAAAAGATCCATGAATGGAGCATCAAATGGAATATGGAGTTCAATGCAGGGAAATGTAAGACTCTAGAAATGGGTAAAAGCAAGTACAGACCTAGAAAAGATTATAAACTAGGAAACGAAGTGATTCCCAAAGCAGAAAAAGAAAAAGACTTGGGGATAGAATTTAAGGATAACATGTCTCCAGAAAGCCACGTAAATAAGATAGTGAGAGAATCACTAGCACTATTGGCAAATATTAGGATGTCTTTCAATTATCTTAATGAAAACACCATGAAACAAATAATAACGGCAATAATAAGACCCAGGATGGAATATGCATCTGTGGTGTGGTCCCCTCACATGAAGAAACATATCCACAAAATTGAGAGGGTACAGAGAGCAGCTACGAGGATGATCCCAGGTTTGGAAAATTTGGAGTACCAAGAGAGGCTCGAGAGATTGAATCTACCTACACTGGAACAGAGAAGGAAACGAGGACAGCAAATTCAGATATACAAATGTGTTAGAGGTATTGACAAAATCGACCAAGAAAACTTCATAGAGAGGGATGGAGGTGAGAGAACAAGAGGTCACAGCTACAAACTAAAAGTGCTTAATAGTAAATCTGGTCTGAAAAGTAAAAGATTTCCTGCCAACTCGATTAGTGGGTGGAACAAATTGCCAGCCGAAGTAGTGTCTGCACCATCAGTGCATAGTTTCAAAGCACGGTATGACAAACATATCTTAGGAGGCGGGAATTAACGAGCATGCTCACTCCCGCAAATACAACTAGTGTAAGTACAACTAGTGTAAGTACACCCAAGGGTCGAGAGTTCGTGCCCCCACCAGGGCTTGATATTTTCGTGAGGCTATTTCCGCATTTAACGAAGTTTAGGCGTGTTGGTAAAATTGTTCAAATGATTGAGAGTAAGATCGGAGCTCCATAAATCCTCTTTCGGGTATGGTGTAAAAACCGATCCCCACAGGGTAAGGAAGGGGAGAGGAGAGAATAGGGAGTGATGTGAGACGCGCTTGGGTTGGGTTGTGGCGTTGCCAGCCGCCCAAGCGAGTTGCCAACTGGGCAGTTAGTAGGTGCGTGTGGTGCACCGCTCAGTGAAGTTGACTCACCATTCCCGTTCATCTCTCTGACGGACTCTCGGTCGATTCGGCTCAAGCTTGTTCCTCTCTGTTCATTCCTCTCTGTTCGGAGCTTTCGCTTCCCGGATGGTGAAGTAGTGTAAAGTCAGTGAAAATAGGCTAGCCTAAACAGACCTCGGATGCGGAAATACCCTGAGCCGAACAGGCCAAGTGGGATATCTCTATTTGTCTAACTGGTAAGGTGTCTACCTTACACCCAAGGGTCGAGAGTTTGTGCCCCCACCAGGGCTTGATATTTTCGTGAGGCTATTTCCGCATTTAACGAAGTTTATGTGTGTTGGTAAAATTGTTCAGATGGTTGAGAGTAAGATCGGAGCTCCATAAATCCTCTTTCGGGTATGGTGTAAAAACCGATCCCCACAATAGGGCTTTGTCGATAGGATCAATTACTTGCTTTTGCGATTTCCTTAGTTTATTTGTACTGTTACGACTGGGGTTCAAATATATCAGAGCTCTTATTCATTGGACTAGTAATGGCATAAATGTTACAACGGAAAGCGCTAGCTCCAACCTCTGAAGTATATTCCCAGTGAACAAAGAACACAAATACTCTACAGAGTTCTATATGCAATAATAGGCTATCAAACTCTCAATAAATGTGCGTCTACTCTAGGCTTAATGTTATGTAAAAACAGCCTATTACTACCTATAACCGAAGGTGCTTGGTTATGGTATGCAAAGTAAGGTGGTAAGGGAAGTTACAGCTTACGTTACTTTAATCAATAAATGTCAGGCACTCCTGCATGAAAGAAAGTGCACTAAAGTCCTTCAACACTAACAAGGAATCTTCTTTAAATGTTAGATGCTATAAAGATGCTCGTATCGGAAATGGAACCCAAAAAGGCAGGCAGTGGAACAATGCTCGTGCAGGCTATGCACACAAAAAGGCAGAATATATAATGCCGTCGGAGCCAAGAATATCCTAAACGTTACAACACTAATAATAATCGCCACGACAATGCAGTATTCCTATCAACAAAAAGAGCCTAAGTTGTTTGTGTCTCAATACATCAAACTAGGCTGCGAAATGCTTGTGTAATCATAAATGGGTATGCATAAAAAGAGTAATTAGGTTAATATACTTAATGTCTACTGTGACTGATAAAGTCTAGCTAGAGTCAATGATACGAGATACTGGTGCGCATGGCATGCTGCATAGCCTAGTGCAAATCTCAAGTCTGTGCGTCAAATATTACGTTATAATGAAAGGTAGCTCTCTTGAGAAACCTTAATACCGAAGTATTAAGCGTTCTCCTGGCGTACCTCAAAGACAAACAATCGAGACTAGAACAGTGCAGAATGGTATAGGCAAAATGCCCTCATTCGTGCATGCTCTACTCTCAATGGCACACAGACTAGAATTTACTCAATCAACTCCAGTTCTCAGGTATGTCGTGCCGCTTTTAACTGAAGCCAGCACTCATAGGAAACAATACCTATAATATCAGACTCCTAGTCTAGCATTATCTAATCCAGCAGAACACTAATAATTATAGGAAGCGGCAATATGAAAGCCAACCAATGCTTCGTGATCCACTTATCTTAACAACTAACATACATAGGCTATATCAGACCTTAACACACAATACAACTGGCCAGCATGAAGCTGATTTTGCAGAGTTAACCAGAGGGGGTATAATATTAATAAAAGGTGGTGAAAGATATGGAAAATGAGAGAGATAGGCAGAGGAAAAGATTCTCAGGTACGGAGCGGGGACAGATAGCAAGGGAAAAAAGATGGGTGTGTTCTAGAAACCAGATCTGAGGGAGAGAGTGGCGAGGAACTGTATATATACTCGCACTAGCTCGAGCCGCGTGGGAAAAAGGCGATTACAATTCAACTAACCACTAACAAAGCTTACAGCATGGTAAGGACCTCCCTCCACCAACCCCCGCGAGGCAGCCAGCCGTGACGTCATCGAGCGGGACAAAAAACACTGCGCGCCCCCTCTCACTCTGTTCTACTCCCTCTCTCTCTCCCAGATCCTATCATTACTAGTTAATGATAAAACATATACTTTACAATTAAATATATAAAGCCTTGACATGGGCGAAAACAAAGAGCCTTTCTGGACTGCCCATGACACAAGCTTTCATATGAAATAAAGCACACTCTAATACATAAACTGTAGCCCCATCCACTGCCCTGGGAATCCTAGCGAGTCACTGTAGGACAAGCCATGCGGTTCGAACGGAGTGGTCAACGTCACACCCCCCCCAAGATTTTTCTCAGAGGCCCCAAGGCTCACAAATATCTGATGGTTAGAACCCATGCTATATCTCCACTTCCCATCACCCAGCGGCAGTAAAATATATGGCACAGTTCTTCAACAAAACATTTTTTTTCAAAATTATAACCCTCCCAACACAATAGGTTAAATTATATGTAGTTATGCTCCTCAAGAGCGAGCTTCTCTAGCCCAGCATTCTGAGAGGAGTGCAACTCAGAATTACTGCTATAACATACTGAAAAAAATTCAACTATCAAAGAAAGTTTTTTATTTGATTTTTATGTTTTTAATTTGTTTATTTCGGCTGCACTATAGGGGCAAGCCTAGTTTTTTCTTCTATACCAAACGCTCAACTCCTGCTTTACGACCCAATACGCTGGGCTACAACCGCGAGCCAACAAGCACCAAGCGCAAAATACTATTCAAACTAAAGCAGGAGGCTACCTGTGTGTCAATCTACCCAGGATCATATACCCTTGAACGACCATCTGCAACCACGTTGTCACAACCGGCAATATGGCGTATGTCCAGGTTATATACCAATAACCTTAGTGACCACCTGGTCAGCCTCATATTCCGATTGTGAAACTGGTCCAAGAACTTGAGAGGGTGATGATCTGGGTAAACTACAACGACTGGACCATAGGCTGGAACACAGACCTCGAAATGCCTCAGAGCAAGTACAACCGCCAGCAGCTCCTCCTCGACAACAGAGCAGCTCCCCTGGGCCGAATTGTACTTCTCCGAGCAGAAACTAACAGGATGCTCCAGCCCATCATCGTCCTTTTCCACAAGGACGGCACCAGCCCCCACACCACTAGCCTCCGTTGCTAGTTGGAAAGGTAGGCTAAAGTCAGGGGCCCTGAGGATCGGGTGAGTGCACAACAGGTGTTTTACTTCTCTAAACACCTTCTCACACTCAGGCGCCCATTTGAACTTCTCATCCTTCCAGTTATCCTCCACCTGAGCTTGACTGTCCCGTTCTCCTTCTCCACCTTGACTGCTAAACGTCATCACAGGCACAGTGAGAGGCTCAGGGGGGTGCCTCCCATACTCCTTCATGGGATTAACATGACATAACTGATTGCGCTTCCGTCTGTCTGGAGTGGCTACCAAGTAAACCAGGTCCGATAGCTCCTCCACCACCCTATAAGGACCAGTGTACTTCGCGGATAAGGGGTGACCTACAAGGGGCAGTAGAATCAACACCTGACCCACGTGAAACTCCCTGAGTTCAACCTTGAGGTCGTACCTGTCCTTCATGAGGGCGTGAGAGCTAGTCAAATTACGGCCAGCCAACTCCAGACTGCGCAACATCCGTTCTCGACTGTTGAGGACACACTTGAGCATAGAACAAGGTTTTTCTGCGCCCTCCCATACTTCTTCAACCATATGGAGAGGCCCTCTGACACGGTGTCCAAAGACGAGCTCATTAGGGCTGAATCCCAAACTTTCCCCAGGTACCTCCCGTGCAGCAAACAAAACAACATGAATCTCCTGCGGGTAACCATACCGGGAAAAATACACTAGCAAGCCTCGGACCACCATCTTCACTGACCCATTTCTCATAGGGTACGCGTCAGGGTACCTCGTTGCTACATCTCTCGACTGTGCAACACTGTCCTCCTTCAACTCGACAGCACCGGTACCACATTCAAGAACCTCCGGGTCTTCCAATTTCAACTTACGAATGTCCGAAGGAGCAAGCCTATCCAAGTGTTTGCGAAACAACTCATGCCCCCCTCCTACATTAAATTTGGCCTCTCGTTGCTCTCTCTCTGCGTACCGTTGCTGTCTCATCGTCTTTTTAAGCCCATCCACTGCCTTCTCAGGAACAGTTAATGGGTCTTCTCTCGACTCGAAATGTGGTCCTAATAATGAGTCCCCGAGAATGTCCGCTGATACTAAACTCTCAACCGCATCAACTTTCAACCCCTTCTCGGTACCCTTCCACCGCTGATCTAAAGATTGTTGACCAGAATGTGACTCCCATGATGCAGGATCTCCGGTGACAACACACGCCATAGGCTGCACCGGACACTTCTCAACCCACTCCTGCTCCTCCCCACTCACGTCGGCCAGCTTCACGGCAACGACCAAGGGTGGAGCCTCAGAAGTAGGTCCCGCAAAGTCGTTGCCGAGAAGGAGGTCGACGCCCCCAACAGGTAACTTCTCCACAATTCCTACATCCAGGTCACGAGTCACACCATCAACTTCCACCTTCATTCTCACAAGCGGGTATGACCTTGTCGCATTAACTCCCTGAACCACAACCACCCACGCCGTATTGACAGGTTTACCAGTGCAATTTCTCAACAGTGTTTGCGATGCCCCAGTGTCACGCAAAATTCTCACCTCATGTCTTCTACCCCCCCACTCCACACAACCGAGTCCCCTGTGGTCACTAAAGGCATCACGGACAGGGAATAAGCCTTCCGGATCCTTCTGCACTGGCAGTGTATTTACCTCGGAAGAAATGCCTCTAACAAACTCCGATGTCCTCTTGAACACTCCAATGCCGTGAGCAAAAGACACGGCTGCCGGAGGAGGTCGACTAGGGCACTCATTTGCCTTATGACCCTCCTGGTGGCAACTAAAACACATAAATTTTGGTTTCGGCTTATACTGTGATGTAAAAGGCCCCTGACTTTTCACATACGGTGTGGTGTAAGGTTTGGATTCAGTTTTAGTTTCATGGCTCTTCTGTTTAAATGTGTCATTGTTACGGGGAGGGGGAGGATAACGGTCCTTAGCACTTACATCGTACTTCTGTGAGGACCCGCAACCCCGAATCAACGACAGCCGTCGATCAGCCATTTCTGCTGCTTCGACTAGAGTTCTTGGGTTTTTCTCCTTCAAGTTCAAAGTTAGATCACCGCCCGTGCTCTTAAAGAACTGCTCCAACATCATTAACTGCTTAATTTCATCAAATGTTGTGACCCTCTCAGATCGGAGCCAGTTCCCCATAGCATCGGACAAGTCCCGGGCGTGTTCCAAAAAGGTGCTATCTCTTCCCTTAGTTACACCCCGGAACTTCAAACGGTACGTTTCTGGTTGCAATTCGTAAGCCCTCAGGACAGCCTCCTTGAGATCCTCGTACACAATAGGTAGGAGGAGGAGGTATTGTGTAGTGTACTTGGCAGTGGGATATACAGCACCTTATGTAGTGTTATTCTTCCTTCTCTCCTCCGTGATAGATGGATTGATAAATAGGTAGATAGGTAGGAGAAGGAGGTATTGTCTAGTGTACTTGGCAGCGGGATATACAGCACCTTAGGTAGTGTTATTCTTCCTTCTCTCCTTCGTGATAGATGGATTGAAAATTAGGTAGATAGATTGGAGGAGGAGGTATTGTGTAGTGTACTTGGCTGCGGGATATACAGCACCTTATGTAGTGTTATTCTTCCTTCTCTCCTCCGTGATAGATGGATTGATAATTAGGTAGATAAGTAGGAGGAGGAGGTATTGTGTAGTGTACTTTGCAGCGGGATATACAGCACCTTATGTAATGTTATTCTTCTAACTCTCCTCCGTGATAGATGGATTGATAATTAGGTAGATAGGTAGGAGGAGGAGGTATTGTCTAGTGTACTTGGCAGCGGGATATACAGCACCTTATGTAGTCTTATTCTTCCTTTTCTCCTCCGTGATAGATGGATTGATAATTAGGTAGATAGGTAGGAGGAGGAGGTATTGTGTAGTGTACTTGGCAGCGGGATATACAGCACCTTATGTAGTGTTATTCTTCCTTCTCTCCTCCGTGATAGATGGATTGATAATTAGGTAGATAGGTAGGAGGAGGAGGTATTGTGTAGTGTACTTGGCAGCGGGATATACAGCACCTTATGTAGTGTTATTCTTCCTTCTCTCCTCCGTGATAGATGGATTGATAATTAGGTAGATAGGTAGGAGGAGGAGGTATTGTGTAGTGTACTTGGCAGCGGTATATACAGCACCTTATGTAGTGTTTTTCTTCCTTCTCTCCTCCGTGATAGATGGATTGATATTTAGGTAGATAGGTAGGAGGAGGAGGTATTGTGTAGTTTACTTGGCAGCGGTATATACAGCACCTTATGTAGTGTTTTTCTTCCTTCTCTCCTCCGTGATAGATGGATTGATAATTAGGTAGATAGGGTAGGAGGAGGAGGTATTGTGTAGTGTACTTGGCAGCGGGATATACAGCACCTTATGTAGTGTTATTCTTCCTTCTCTCCTCCGTGATAGATGGATTGATAATTAGGTAGATAGGTAGGAGGAGGAGGTATTGTGTAGTGTACATGGCAGCGGGATATACAGCACCTTATGTAGTGTTATTCTTCCTTCTGTCCTCCATGATACATGGATAGATAATTAGGTAGATAGGTAGGAGGAGGAGGTATTGTGTAGTGTACTTGGCAGCGGGATATACAGCACCTTATGTAGTGTTATTCTTCCTTCTCTCCTCCGTGATAGATGGATTGATAATTAGGTAGATAGGTAGGAGGAGGAGGTATTGTGTAGTGTACTTGGCAGCGGTATCTACAGCACCTTATGTAGTGTTTTTCTTCCTTCTCTCCTCCGTGGTAGATGGATTGTTAATTAGGTAGATAGGTAGGAGGAGGTATTGTGTAGTGTACTTGGCAGCGGGATATACAGCACCTTATGTAGTGTTATTCTTCCTTCTCTCCTCCGTGATAGATGGATTGATAAGTAGGTAGATAGGTAGGAGGAGGAGGTATTGTGTAGTGTACTTGGCAGCGGGATATACAGCACCTTATGTAGTGTTATTCTTCCTTCTCTCCTCCGTGATAGATGGATTGATAATTAGGTAGATAGGTAGGAGGAGGAGGTATTGTGTAGTGTACTTGGCAGCGGGATATACATCACATTATGTAGTGTTATTCTTCCTTCTCTCCTCCGTGATAGATGGATTGATAATTAGGTAGATAGGTAGGAGGAGGAGGTATTGTGTAGTGTACATGGCAGCGGGATATACAGCACCTTATGTAGTGTTATTCTTCCTTCTGTCCTCCATAATAGATGGATTGATAATTAGGTAGATAGGTAGGAGGAGGAGGTATTGTGTAGTGTACTTGGCAGCGGGATATGCAGCACCTTATGTAGTGTTATTCTTCCTTCTCTCCTCCGTGATAGATGAATTGATAATTAGGTAGATAGGGTAGGAGGAGGAGGTATTGTGTAGTGTACTTGGCAGCGGGATATACAGCACCTTATGTAATGTTATTCTTCCTTCTCTCCTCCGTGATAGATGGATTGATAATTAGGTAGATAGGTAGGAGGAGGAGGTATTGTGTAGTGTACTTGGCAGCGGGATATACAGCACCTTATGTAGTGTTATTCTTCCTTCTCTCCTCCGTGATAGATGGATTGATAATTAGGTAGATAGGTAGGAGGAGGAGGTATTGTGTAGTGTACTTGGCAGCGGGATATACAGCACCTTATGTAGTGTTATTCTTCCTTCTCTCCTCCGTGATAGATGGATTGATAATTAGGTAGATAGGGTAGGAGGAGGAGGTATTGTGTAGTGTACTTGGCAGCGGGATATACAGCACCTTATGTAATATTATTCTTCCTTCTCTCCTCCGTGATAGATGGATTGATAATTAGGTAGATAGGTAGGAGGAGGAGGTATTGTGTAGTGTACATGGCAGCGGGATATACAGCACCTTATGTAGTGTTATTCTTCCTTCTGTCCTCCATGATAGATGGATAGATAATTAGGTAGATAGGTAGGAGGAGGAGGTATTGTGTAGTGTACTTGGCAGCGGGATATACAGCACCTTATGTAGTGTTATTCTTCCTTCTCTCCTCCGTGATAGATGGATTGATAATTAGGTAGATAGGTAGGAGGAGGAGGTATTGTGTAGTGTACTTGGCAGCGGTATATACAGCACCTTATGTAGTGTTTTTCTTCCTTCTCTCCTCCGTGATAGATGGATTGATAATTAGGTAGATAGGTAGGAGGAGGAGGTATTGTGTAGTGTACTTGGCAGCGGTATATACAGCACCTTATGTAGTGTTTTTCTTCCTTCTCTCCTCCGTGATAGATGGATTGATAATTAGGTAGATAGGGTAGGAGGAGGAGGTATTGTGTAGTGTACTTGGCAGAGGGATATACAGCACCTTATGTAGTGTTATTCTTCCTTCTCTCCTCCGTGATAGATGGATTGATAATTAGGTAGATAGGTAGGAGGAGGAGGTATTGTGTAGTGTACATGGCAGCGGGATATACAGCACCTTATGTAGTGTTATTCTTCCTTCTGTCCTCCATGATAGATGGATAGATAATTAGGTAGATAGGTAGGAGGAGGAGGTATTGTGTAGTGTACTTGGCAGCGGGATATACAGCACCTTATGTAGTGTTATTCTTCCTTCTCTCCTCCTTGATAGATGGATTGATAATTAGGTAGATAGGTAGGAGGAGGAGGTATTGTGTAGTGTACTTGGCAGCGGTATCTACAGCACCTTATGTAGTGTTTTTCTTCCTTCTCTCCTCCGTGGTAGATGGATTGTTAATTAGGTAGATAGGTAGGAGGAGGTATTGTGTAGTGTACTTGGCAGCGGGATATACAGCACCTTATGTAGTGTTATTCTTCCTTCTCTCCTCCGTGATAGATGGATTGATAAGTAGGTAGATAGGTAGGAGGAGGAGGTATTGTGTAGTGTACTTGGCAGCGGGATATACAGCACCTTATGTAGTGTTATTCTTCCTTCTCTCCTCCGTGATAGATGGATTGATAATTAGGTAGATAGGTAGGAGGAGGAGGTATTGTGTAGTGTACTTGGCAGCGGGATATACATCACATTATGTAGTGTTATTCTTCCTTCTCTCCTCCGTGATAGATGGATTGATAATTAGGTTGATAGGTAGGAGGAGGAGGTATTGTGTAGTGTACATGGCAGCGGGATATACAGCACCTTATGTAGTGTTATTCTTCCTTCTGTCCTCCATAATAGATGGATTGATAATTAGGTAGATAGGTAGGAGGAGGAGGTATTGTGTAGTGTACTTGGCAGCGGGATATACAGCACCTTATGTAGTGTTATTCTTCCTTCTCTCCTCCGTGATAGATGGATTGATAATTAGGTAGATAGGTAGGAGGAGGAGGTATTGTGTAGTGTACTTGGCAGCGGTATATACAGCACCTTATGTAGTGTTTTTCTTCCTTCTCTCCTCCGTGATAGATGGATTGTTAATTAGGTAGATAGGTAGGAGGAGGAGGTATTGTGTAGTGTACTTGGCAGCGGGATATACAGCACCTTATGTAGTGGTATTCTTCCTTCTCTCCTCCATGATAGATGGATTGATAATTAGGTAGATAGGTAGGAGGAGGAGGTATTGTGTTGTGTACTTGGCAGCGGGATATACAGCACCTTATGTAGTGTTATTCTTCCTTCTCTCCTCCGTGATAGATGGATTGATAATTAGGTAGATAGGTAGGAGGAGGAGGTATTGTGTAGTGTACTTGGCAGCGGGATATACAGCACCTTATGTAGTGTTATTCTTCTCTCTCTCCTCTGTGATAGATGGATTGATAATTAGGTAGATAGGTAGGAGGAGGAGGTATTGTGTAGTGTACATGGCAGCGGGATATACATCACCTTATGTAGTGTTATTCTTCCTTCTGTCCTCCATGATAGATGGATTGATAATTAGGTAGATAGGTAGGAGGAGGAGGTATTGTGTAGTGTACTTGGCAGCGGGTTATACAGCACCTTATGTAGTGTTATTCTTCCTTCTCTCCTCTGTGATAGATGGATTGATAATTAGGTAGATAGGTAGGAGGAGGAGGTATTGTGTAGTGTACTTGGCAGCGGGATATACAGCACCTTATGTAGTGTTATTCTTCCTTCTCTCCTCCGTGATAGATGGATTGATAATTAGGTAGATAGGTAGGAGGAGGAGGTATTGTGTAGTGTACTTGGCAGCGGGATATACAGCACCTTATGTAGTGTTATTCTTCCTTCTCTCCTCCGTGATAGATGGATTGATAATTAGGTAGATAGGTAGGAGGAGGAGGTATTGTGTAGTGTACTTGGCAGCGGGATATACAGCACCTTACGTAGTGTTATTCTTCCTTCTCTCCTCCGTGATAGATGGATTGATAATTAGGTAGATAGGTAGGAGGAGGAGGTATTGTGTAGTGTACTTGGCAGCGGGATATACAGCACCTTATGTAGTGTTATTCTTCCTTCTCTCCTCCGTGATAGATGGATTGATAATTAGGTAGATAGGTAGGAGGAGGAGGTATTGTCTAGTGTACCTGGCAGCGGGATATACAGCACCTTATGTAGTGTTATTCTTCCTTCTCTCCTCTGTGATAGATGGATTGATAATTAGGTAGATAGGGTTGAGGAGGAGGTATTGTGTAGTGTACTTGGCAGCGGGATATACAGCACCTTATGTAGTGTTATTCTTCCTTCTCTCCTCCATGATAGATGGATTGATAATTAGGTAGATAGGTAGGAGGAGGAAGTATTGTGTAGTGTACTTGGCAGCGGGATATATATAGCACCTTATGTAGTGTTATTCATCCTTCTCTCCTCCGTGATAGATGGATTGATAATTAGGTAGATAGGTAGGAGGAGGAGGTATTGTGTAGTGTACTTGGCAGCGGGATATACAGCACCTTATGTAGTGTTATTCTTCCTTCTCTACTCTGTGATAGATGGATTGATAATTAGGTAGATAGGTAGGAGGAGGAGGTATTGTGTAGTGTACTTGGCAGCGTGATATACAGCACCTTATGTAGTGTTATTCTTCCTTCTCTCCTCCGTGATAGATGGATTGATAATTAGGTAGATAGGGTAGGAGGAGGAGGTATTGTGTAGTGTACTTGGCAGCGGGATATACAGCACCTTATGTAGTGTTATTCTTCCTTCTCTCCTCCGTGATAGATGGATTGATAATTAGGTAGATAGGTAGGAGGAGGAGGTATTGTGTAGTGTACATGGCAGCGGGATATACAGCACCTTATGTAGTGTTATTCTTCCTTCTCTCCTCCATGATAGATGGATAGATAATTAGGTAGATAGGTAGGAGGAGGAGGTATTGTGTAGTGTACTTGGCAGCGGGATATACAGCACCTTATGTAGTGTTATTCTTCCTTCTCTCCTCCGTGATAGATGGATTGATAATTAGGTAGATAGGTAGGAGGAGGAGGTATTGTGTAGTGTACTTGGCAGCGGTATATACAGCACCTTATGTAGTGTTATTCTTCCTTCTCTCCTCCGTGATAGATGGATTGATAATTAGGTAGATAGGTAGGAGGAGGAGGTATTGTGTAGTGTACTTGGCAGCGGTATATACAGCACCTTATGTAGTGTTTTTCTTCCTTCTCTCCTCCGTGATAGAAGGATTGTTAATTAGGTAGATAGGTAGGAGGAGGTATTGTGTAGTGTACTTGGCAGCGGGATATACAGCACCTTATGTAGTGTTATTCTTCCTTCTCTCCTCCGTGATAGATGGATTGATAAGTAGGTAGATAGGTAGGAGGAGGAGGTATTGTGTAGTGTACTTGGCAGCGGGATATACAGCACCCTATGTAGTGTTATTCTTCCTTCTCTCCTCCGTGATAGATGGATTGATAATTAGGTAGATAGGTAGGAGGAGGAGGTATTGTGTAGTGTACTTGGCAGCGGGATATACAGCACCTAATGTAGTGTTATACTTCCTTCCCTCCTCCATGATAGATGGATTGATAATAGGTAGATAGGGAGGAGGAGGAGGTATTGTGTAGTGTACTTGGCAGCGGAATATACAGCACCTTATGTAGTGTTTTTCTTCCTTCTCTCCTCTGTGATAGATGGATTGATAATTAGGTAGATAGGTAGGAGGAGGAGGTATTGTGTAGTGTACATGGCAGCGGGATATACAGCACCTTATGTAGTGTTATTCTTCCTTCTCTCCTCCATGATAGATGGATTGATAATTTGGTAGATAGGTAGGAGGAGGAGGTATTGTGTAGTGTACTTGGCAGCGGGATATACAGCACCTTATGTAGTGTTATCCTTCCTTCTCTCCTCCGTGATAGATGGATTGATAATTAGGTAGATAGGTAGGAAGAGGAGGTATTGTGTAGTGTACTTGGCAGCGGTATATACAGCACCTTATGTAGTGTTTTTCTTCCTTCTCTCCTCTGTGATAGATGGATTGATAATTAGGTAGATAGGGTAGGAGGAGGAGGTATTGTGTAGTGTACTTGGCAGCGGGATATACAGCACCTTATGTAGTGTTATTCTTCCTTCTCTCCTCTGTGATAGATGGATTGATAATTAGGTAGATAGGTAGGAGGAGGAGGTATTGTGTAGTGTACATGGCAGCGGGATATACAGCACCTTATGTAGTGTTATTTTTCCTTCTGTCCTCCATGATAGATGGATAGATAATTAGGTAGATAGGTAGGAGGAGGAGGTATTGTGTAGTGTACTTGGCAGCGGGATATACAGCACCTTATGTAGTGTTATTCTTCCTTCTCTCCTCCGTGATAGATGGATTGATAATTAGGTAGATAGGTAGGAGGAGGAGGTATTGTGTAGTGTACTTGGCAGCGGTATCTACAGCACCTTATGTAGTATTTTTCTTCCTTCTCTCCTCCGTGATAGATGGATTGTTAATTAGGTAGATAGGTAGGAGGAGGTATTGTGTAGTGTACTTGGCAGCGGGATATACAGCACCTTATGTAGTGTTATTCTTCCTTCTCTCCTCCCTGATAGATGGTTTGATAATTAGGTAGATAGGTAGGAGGAGGAGGTATTGTGTAGTGTACTTGGCAGCGGGATATACATCACCTTATGTAGTGTTATTCTTCCTTCTCTCCTCCGTGATAGATGGATTGATAATTAGGTAGATAGGTAGGAGGAGGAGGTATTGTGTAGTGTACATGGCAGCGGGATATACAGCACCTTATGTAGTGTTATTCTTCCTTCTGTCCTCCATGATAGATGGATTGATAATTAGGTAGATAGGTAGGAGGAGGAGGTATTGTGTAGTGTACTTGGCAGCGGGATATACAGCACCTTATGTAGTGTTATTCTTCCTTCTCTCCTCCGTGATAGATGGATTGATAATTAGGTAGATAGGTAGGAGGAGGAGGTATTGTGTAGTGTACTTGGCAGCGGTATATACAGCACCTTATGTAGTGTTTTTCTTCCTTCTCTCCTCCGTGATAGATGGATTGTTAATTAGGTAGATAGGTAGGAGGAGGAGGTATTGTGAAGTGTACTTGGCAGCGGGATATACAGCACCTTATGTAGTGGTATTCTTCCTTCTCTCCTCCATGATAGATGGATTGATAATTAGGTAGATAGGTAGTAGGAGGAGGTATTGTGTAGTGTACTTGGCAGCGGGATATACAGCACCTTATGTAGTGTTATTCTTCCTTCTCTCCTCCGGGATAGATGGATTGATAATTAGGTAGATAGTTAGGAGGAGGAGGTATTGTGTAGTGTACTTGGCAGCGGGATATACAGCACCTTATGTAGTGTTATCCTTCCTTCTCTCCTCCGTGATAGATGGATTGATAATTAGGTAGATAGGTAGGAGGAGGAGGTATTTTGTAGTGTACTTGGCAGCGGGATATACAGCACCTTATGTAGTGTTATTCTTCCTTCTCTCCTCTGTGATAGATGGATTGATAATTAGGTAGATAGGTAGGAGGAGGAGGTATTGTGTAGTGTACATGGCAGCGGGATATACAGCACCTTATGTAGTGTTTTCTTCCTTCTGTCCTCCATGATAGATGGATTGATAATTAGGTAGATAGGTAGGAGGAGGAGGTATTGTGTAGTGTACTTGGCAGCGGGATATACAGCACCTTATGTAGTGTTATTCTTCCTTCTCTCCTCCGTGATAGATGGATTGATAATTAGGTAGATAGGTTGGAGGAGGAGGTATTGTGTAGTGTACTTGGCAGCGGTATATACAGCACCTTATGTAGTGTTATTCTTCCTTCTCTCCTCCGTGATAGATGGATTGATAATTAGGTAGATAGGTAGGAGGAGGAGGTATTGTGTAGTGTACTTGGCAGCGGGATATACAGCACCTTATGTAGTGTTATTCTTCCTTCTCTCCTCTGTGATAGATGGATTGATAATTAGGTAGATAGGTAGGAGGAGGAGGTATTGTCTAGTGTACTTGGCAGCGGGATATACAGCACCTTATGTAGTCTTATTCTTCCTTCTCTCCTCCGTGATAGATGGATTGATAATTAGGTAGATAGGTAGGAGGAGGAGGTATTGTGTAGTGTACTTGGCAGCGGGATATACAGCACCTTATGTAGTGTTATTCTTCCTTCTCTCCTCCGTGATAGATGGATTGATAATTAGGTAGATAGGTAGGAGGAGGAGGTATTGTGTAGTGTACTTGGCAGCGGTATATACAGCACCTTATGTAGTGTTATTCTTCCTTCTCTCCTCCGTGATAGATGGATTGATAATTAGGTAGATAGGTAGGAGGAGGAGGTATTGTGTAGTGTACTTGGCAGCGGGATATACAGCACCTTATGTAGTGTTATTCTTCCTTCTCTCCTCTGTGATAGATGGATTGATAATTAGGTAGATAGGTAGGAGGAGGAGGTATTGTCTAGTGTACTTGGCAGCGGGATATACAGCACCTTATGTAGTGTTATTCTTCCTTCTCTCCTCCGTGATAGATGGATTGATAATTAGCTAGATAGGTAGGAGGAGGAGGTATTGTGTAGTGTACTTGGCAGCGGGATATACAGCACCTTATATAGTGTTATCCTTCCTTCTCTCCTCCGTGATAGATGGAATGATAATTAGGTAGATAGGTAGGAGGAGGAGGTATTGTCTAGTGTACCTGGCAGCGGGATATACAGCACCTTATGTAGTAATATTCTTCCTTCTCTCCTCTGTGATAGATGGATTGATAATTAGGTAGATAGGGTTGAGGAGGAGGTATTGTGTAGTGTACTTGGCAGCGGGATATACAGCACCTTATGTAGTGTTATTCTTCCTTCTCTCCTCCGTGATAGATGGATTGATAATTAGGTAGATAGGTAGGAGGAGGAGGTATTGTGTAGTGTACTTGCAGCGGGATATATAGCACCTTATGTAGTGTTATTCATCCTTCTCTCCTCCGTGATAGATGGATTGATAATTAGGTAGATAGGTAGGAGGAGGAGGTATTGTGTAGTGTACTTGGCAGCGGGATTTACAGCACCTTATGCAGTGTTATCCTTCCTTCTCTCCTCCGTGATAGATGGATTGATAAAGAGGTAGATAGGTAGGAGGAGGAGGTATTGTGTAGTTTACTTGGCTGCGGGATATACAGCACCTTATGTAGTGTTATTCTTCCTTCTCTCCTCCGTGATAGATGGATTGATAATTAGGTAGATAGGTAGGAGGAGGAGGTATTGTCTAGTGAACTTGGCAGCGGGATATACAGCACCTTATGTAGTGTTATTCTTCCTTCTCTCCTCCGTGATAGATGGATTGATAATTAGGTAGATAGGTAGGAGGAGGAGGTATTGTGTAGTTTACTTGGCAGCGGGATATACAGCACCTTATGTAGTGTTATTCTTCCTTCTCTCCTCCGTGATAGATGGATTGATAATTAGATAGATAGGTAGGAGGAGGAGGTATTGTGTAGTGTACTTGGCAGCGGGATATACATTGCCTTATGTAGTGTTATTCTTCCTTCTCTCCTCCGTGATAGATGGATTGATAATTAGGTAGATAGGTAGGAGGAGGAGGTATTGTGTAGTGTACTTGGCAGCGGGATATACAGCACCTTATGTAGTGTTATTCTTCCTTCTCTCCTCCGTGATAGATGGATTGATAAGTAGGTAGATAGGTAGGAGGAGGAGGTATTGTGTAGTGTACTTGGCAGCGGGATATACAGCACCTTATGTAGTGTTATTCTTCCTTCTCTCCTCCGTGATAGATGGATTGATAATTAGGTAGATAGGTAGGAGGAGGAGGTATTGTGTAGTGTACTTGGCAGCGGGATATACATCACCTTATGTAGTGTTATTCTTCCTTCTCTCCTCCGTGATAGATGGATTGATAATTAGGTAGATAGGTAGGAGGAGGAGGTATTGTGTAGTGTACATGGCAGCGGGATATACAGCACCTTATGTAGCGTTATTCTTCCTTCTGTCCTCCATGATAGATGGATTGATAATTAGGTAGATAGGTAGGAGGAGGAGGTATTGTGTAGTGTACTTGGCAGCGGGATATACAGCACCTTATGTAGTGTTATTTTTCCTTCTCTCCTCCGTGATAGATGGATTGATAATTAGGTAGATAAGTAGGAGGAGGTATTGTGTAGTGTACTTGGCAGCGGTATATACAGCACCTTATGTAGTGTTTTTCTTCCTTCTCTCCTCCGTGATAGATGGATTGTTAATTAGGTAGATAGGTAGGAGGAGGAGGTATTGTGTAGTGTACTTGGCAGCGGGATATACAGCACCTTATGTAATGGTATTCTTCCTTCTCTCCTCCATGATAGATGGATTGATAATTAGGTAGATAGGTAGCAGGAGGAGGTATTGTGTAGTGTACATGGCAGCGGGATATACAGCACCTTATGTAGTGTTATTCTTCCTTCTCTCCTCCGGGATAGATGGATTGAAAATTAGGTAGATAGGTAGGAGGAGGAGGTATTGTGTAGTGTACTTGGCAGCGGGATATACAGCACCTTATGTAGTGTTATTCTTCCTTCTCTCCTCCGTGATAGATGGATTGATAATTAGGTAGATAGGTAGGAGGAGGAGGTATTGTGTAGTGTACTTGGCAGCGGGATACACAGCACCTTATGTAGTGTTATTCTTCCTTCTCTCCTCTGTGATAGATGGATTGATAGTTAGGTAGATAGGTAGGAGGAGGAGGTAGTGCGTAGTGTACTTGGCAGCGGGATATACAGCACCTTATGTAGTGTTATTCTTCCTTCTCTCCTCTGTGATAGATGGATTGATAATTAGGTAGATAGGTAGGAGGAGGAGGTATTGTGTAGTGTACATGGCAGCGGGATATACAGCACCTTATGTAGTGTTTTCTTCCTTCTGTCCTCCATGATAGATGGATTGATAATTAGGTAGATAGGTAGGAGGAGGAGGTATTGTGTAGTGTACTTGGCAGCGGGATATACAGCACCTTATGTAGTGTTATTCTTCCTTCTCTCCTCCGTGATAGATGGATTGATAATTAGGTAGATAGGTAGGAGGAGGAGGTATTGTGTAGTGTACTTGGCAGCGGTATATACAGCACCTTATGTAGTGTTATTCTTCCTTCTCTCCTCCGTGATTGATGGATTGATAATTAGGTAGATAGGTAGGAGGAGGAGGTATTGTGTAGTGTACTTGGCAGCGGGATATACAGCACCTTATGTAGTGTTATTCTTCCTTCTCTCCTCCGTGAAAGATGGATTGATAATTAGGTAGATAGGTAGGAGGAGGAGGTATTGTCTAGTGTACTTGGCAGCGGGATATACAGCACCTTATGTAGTCTTATTCTTCCTTCTCTCCTCCGTGATAGATGGATTGATAATTAGGTAGATAGGTAGGAGGAGGAGGTATTGTGTAGTGTACTTGGCAGCGGGATATACAGCACCTTACGTAGTGTTATTCTTCCTTCTCTCCTCCGTGATAGATGGATTGATAATTAGGTAGATAGGTAGGAGGAGGAGGTATTGTGTAGTGTACTTGGTAGCGGGATATACAGCACCTTATATAGTGTTATTCTTCCTTCTCTCCTCCGTGATAGATGGAATGATAATTAGGTAGATAGGTAGGAGGAGGAGGTATTGTCTAGTGTACCTGGCAGCGGGATATACAGCACCTTATGTAGTAATATTCTTCCTTCTCTCCTCTGTGATAGATGGATTGATAATTAGGTAGATAGGGTTGAGGAGGAGGTATTGTGTAGTGTACTTGGCAGCGGGATATACAGCACCTTATGTAGTGTTATTCTTCCTTCTCTCCTCCGTGATAGATGGATTGATAATTAGGTAGATAG